>JAVQJG010084878.1:0-35254 GCA_036024015.1 Craterocephalus amniculus | reverse complement strand
CTGGCTATCGCGACTATAATGCGAGCATATAGTCTGGCCAAGACTAATACAGAAACTGTTTCTCAGAAGGGACGGTTGACCCGTCTCTTTTAAATGTCGCTTATTGTGATTGGTCGAAGCTTAAATCAATCAAAGTTTAAACCAATCACAGCACTCTTTTCTCTGACTCGTGTGTAGCTAGTGGGGCTAACAGACTCTTACAGAACCCGGTCGGGAGCAAGGCGAAAACGTCTTTCCCTCCAATAAATGCCTCTAAGGCTACACGTTGCTCGAATTTCAACTTGAATTTTTCCGTTTAAAGTGCTCAAAACAGATTCTACCGCTGTGTTAAACGCTCGTTGCTGCTCCATGTTAGCTATGTTGACAGTTGTGCTGCCAATGTCTGCCAGTCGTAGTAGCAGTACGTCACTGCCTTGAGCCTGACTCTTTGAATAAGCTCAAATTTGATTGGCTCCCACTTTTTGGGATTTTGGAAATCGGTTGAATAGGCCTCCTGGCCAGACTACATGGAGCTTGTGAATTTTAGTCGCGGTAGCCAGTCTAAAATTTCCTGATGTTCCTGTGTGTAGACATACTGGGCGCTCATGTTATAGCGTGTATAGCATCAGGTCACATCAGGGAACATTGTGTGTGGCACCTCAGGGACGGAGTCTCACTCCACTTCCCCTCTTGGCTGAACTTAATCCTTCCATCAGTCTGCTGTGAAATATTCCTCCTGCAAACCCAGACAGGCTCCCATGGGTAAACTATCAGGTTCCTCTTTGAGCTCCATTTTTTTGTTGACAGCCGTCAGTCTCTGGCCCTGATTGGGTTACTCCATTTGCTGCTTATTCTTGTTTTTCTTGCACGTGACCTGTGAAATTATGTAAACGCTAATGCAGGTTATGCCATAAAATCTTCCCGTTCCTTTTTGTTGTTTATTTACATTCCTGCTATTTGAACTGGGGGCTGCAACAGTTCACTTTCTGCACAAGGCCTGTCATCAGGTAATTATTAATGAGGATTGCAGAAGCGAGAGAAAGCAGCTCACCCAGAAGGCATGTTGCTTGTATGCTTTCAGTGTTCTCTAGCAATTTGTGACAAGTCGGTGTTCAGGGTTAGAACGAAATGTCCTTGGACATGATTTTTGGCACCCTTGGCACAGTCACAGAAAGCGGCACTCTGTACTGCTTTAGCTTCTGAGGAATATTTAAACCCATTTATTTTTTTCCCACAACTAAGTGCAGAAACATTAAAGATTAATTAACTACTGTCAGACTGCAGTTTGTTTCAGAGTGGCATTTCTTAAAACAGCCTTTCCCAATAGAAATTCTCTTTTGTTTTGCAGTATCATTGCTTTAGCTATAAATGACAGGATCATACTAAGAAATGCTTAGAGTGAAGCCTGCGCTATAATAGAACACAAGTCCATGAAATGCATTGTGGTCCAGGCCATTTTCAGCATGTACACAATGTGCTTACTACTGATAACTGATGGCAATGATAATATTAATGCATGCTTATATTGAGCCTTGTGAAGGCTTGAATCCAGATGCTGAAGAAACAAAACCACAGAATCGTTTTTATAACATCTGGTTGATAAGAACTGCATCCAAGAACAAACTGCTCCGGTTGTTGCATCTCCATAATCTTGTCCTTTGAAACTGATCATGAATCTGGAAGCAATGCATTACATCCTGCTTTTAATTGCAGATAGAAATGTTCTGTTTGGTTCATGCAGCAGCTACAGTCAGAATCTTGTCATTACTCAGACAAATAAGGATTTGGATTTGTAGAGCTGTTTTTCTTTCTCCAACACGGTTACCAATCTCTCCCGTTTGTTTACTTCCTGTATGGATAAAGCTTTTAAATCCTCTTTTACAAAGCATTTACTTGCTATTCCATATTCTTTTGTCCCTTAGTCGGATAATAAATACAATAACAGTAAATGAAAGTTTTTTATTGTGCTGCAAATTACAATCAGCTATTCTGTGGCTACTAATTAAAGTATACATGAAATACCTGCAGTTTGGTATGTGCTCATCTCAACAAATCCTCATTCTCTCATGCAAGGTATTTTCTTTTCTTTTCCCTCAAGACATTTGTGTTACCCAGATATGAAACAGTTGAAAGAATGTAATGTAACAAATAAAAAGCTGACTATTAGTTGCTCCCTCTGACTGCCGGCTATATTTTTAATAGGTAGCTTTTCTGTCTTCTGTGTGTGTGTGTAGAAAGCACAAGCATCACTCCTAGACCACTATAACGCATAGTAGAAAAAGGAAACATGGGAAGACTTTTTAGGCAAAACGTCTCATCGCCTGTTCCCTGTCATCCTAGTCATTTTGTATCTCAGGCCTCTCGGGCGCATAGAAGAACACACTTTGCATTATTTAGGTGGGCAATCACTCAGACATCGCTCTGTATTCAGCCCAGCAGGAGAGCAGGGGTCTAAAAATATCACCTCAACGTTGTGTGATTGCCTTTGTGACATTAGTGAGACCTTCAGTTATGTACATTTGTCTCTGAAGCCGTATTTCAACATAAATGTGGCAAAAAGGATAAATGCTGGCGTGTTGTGTGGGTGAGGATTTGTGCTGCTGGTTTCCTCGAGGGTCCTAGATTCCCCACTCCACCGCAGTCATTTGTTTGATGGACAGAAAGACAATTATCTGTGAAAGAATCGTCAAAGTCGCTGACGCAAATAGACATAATTATTTGTGGCAGGTCAGCATTATCATACGATCTGCGCCATCATTTATTGTCTCTTGTATAGAAGAATGAAATACACGAAACAGCACCCTCAATATGTAAGAACAAAATAATTTAGGGGGAAAAAAAGTGCAGCGCAGCTAAATGTCAGGGCCTGCATATTTATTTGAGAATTTAATATCCTCATCAGCATCATTATCACAAAAATCATTTTCCTTGGATATTTGAATGCACTCATGTGGCGAGCGTGAATAAATTGGCAGGGTTAGTTGCACAGAATTCAATTTGTTTATGAGTTGCAGCTGTTATTCATTTCCATTTAATTCCCAAAGTATCTGGGATTAAGGCAGCACGACTTCAAATGAATGACCACTTGTATGTATTGTGGGGAAAGGTTCTGTTTTACAGCAGAATTAGAGGTTTAGAATCAATCATATTGTGTTTTAGAAACATATGAGGAGACCATCCATAGCTTTTTCTGAATGAAACGACTTAATGTGGTCTCATTTGAATCTATTATAATTTTAGAAAGACACACAAAGCCCCATCTGAGCTATGTTTTTTTCATCGGATAACAAGCTCTGCAGCCTTGAGGACCACATCTCCAGACACTGTGGAGGTTTTCAAAGAGCAACCATCTCCTTTTCCCCGCCGAGCCCAATCTGGCCTTAGTACCCTCTGGCATGTCCCTGCTGCTTCAGCCCCCTCCTTTTGTGTCATAGCCTCTGTCTTCCACTTCAATGTTTATAAATAAGAAAGAAAAATGTACAGGGAATGACTTTGTATGCAAGTAGGCCTCAAAAAGAAGTGTAAATGAGCAGGAGAAATGGTTGAAATAAGCATCATTGTTGTGAGTCTCTTAACAGTGGCCTTGTTACCTGCTTCGCGGTGTTTGTGCAGATGGCTGTTATGGTTGTTCCTGTAGTGTTTAGACAAGGTAATTGTAGCACAGAGCAGCAAAGTTAGCTGAGCAGTCTCCCACCTGGTGTGTGGCCTTGATAAAGGTACAGAGTAGATGACTATGCAGGGATCACTTACAATCTTGTTTAATTCCTTGAAACACAAATTAACATGTTTCACAACAAAGCCATTATTAGCAATACCTTGCACGGCACCCTGACCCTACCCCAAAAAATAAACAATAATACACATATAGATTTCAGTGCATCATTAGAAATATAAACTTGGTGTTGGATTGTAGTAAAACCTTTACGAAAGTCATTGAAAACTGCCTTCAGGTGCCCTTTAAAAACTGAGACAGAGATAAATGCGTCCAGTTTCCGTGTTTGTTTTTAAGTTCTGAAAAGGACAATTGTCAGGAGCGTGTGTAACATAATAAGATCATGTAAGGACCATGCATTGTACTTGCCTGTCAATCCTAGGTGCACAAGCTGTTTACATATATCTGGCATCAGGCTATAAAGCAAAATGACATCAATGTTCATTTTTGGTGGTAATTAAACAAGTGTTTATGTATTATACAAGTGTTACATGAGTAAATGTGTCCATAAAAGCACCTGTAGTTTGAAGACTAAATATAACAGTGCCAAAGAAAAAGTATCTTATGCTGTATGTCAAATATGCAACTAGACTTCACCGAAAATAAAGTATTTTTTGAAAGTATAAAAAAAAGAGAAAATCTGTCTGATGTTGACCCAGTGAAAAAGCTGAAGTGACAACTGCCCTAAAAGAGGTTAGAGTCTAAAAACAATGTCAACAGAGTGAAAGAGCCTGGGGTTATTTTACAGTGCTGTGCAATGCTTTAACCTCAACGCAGCTATGTGTCCATATTATCAATCATGATAAAATATGTCTATGAATGATAATCACTATGTAACACCTCTCGAACCCAGCAGAATAGGTCGAGCAGTTTAATGTGACTTCTTAACCAGCACATGCATTTCATGGCTCTGCCTAACATTTTGGACTCTACTCAGGGAGCATCTTGTTGTCTCTTTCTTACCCCTTGCCACCAGGCAGATGGTCAGTTATTAACAGTAATTAAACTCCACCATTGATCAGGGTTTATAATTGTATTTAATTTGAAATGTATTAATGATTAAAAGCTGCAGCTGCATGGTGTGAATGTTAATAGGGTTGGGGACCAACAGAGGGATACAGAGTGGCACTGGGAACATCTCTCAGGGCTCACCCTCTATGTTCACAGCAGACTATTCCAATTACACGTGCAGGTAAACCCGCTCGTTGCCTTATCCATTTCAGAGACGGCAATGCTCATTAGCGGAAGCTTTCTTCGTCCGTTCATTTGTTAATTTCTGCAGCTGGGTTGGAATTAAGCCAGTAAACACACTGTAAATAAACTAATATTTGGATGCAAGCTAGATATGATGGCTTTTTTGGGTCTAATGAAGACAAAATGCTATCTTTGCTGGCAGGGGGGGTTCTTGAGGGAGCTGCAAGAGCTTACAAAGACTAAAGTAGGTCAGCTGGCTGACATAGGGTGCCTGTGGACATGTTTTTCTATGCTATGACTGCTTTGCACACAGCAGCTTTCCACTGACAGGAAGAAACAACAGTTAACAGAAGCAACAGTCTGTCATTAGAGGGAAAACAGCCTAAAGCTATTTATTTGATCATGTGAGGGGTTCTTGCCCATCACATTATAGAGTACAACTGATAATAATACGACTTGTGGGATCTATGACAGTCCACTATGTAGTGGTTCGCGTGTGGAATTGAATGGTGTTTGTGTGCCGGTATGCCTCCGGGAACTCAACCTGACGCAACGCTATGTAGACTTCTGAGTTTAGACTGTACATTTATTTGAAACCTATTGCAGCAGAACGTGAAGCGATGATGGGATTTGTTTCAGCGATGCATTCCAAGTTGTTGATATACACCGAATATTCAAGATGGACATCAGATCTCTGTTACTTCTTTCCTAAAGGCTATGATGTTTGATGCTAAATAGATTCTGATCAATACCTGGTTAGACATAAACATTGCATCAGCTTTGATTAGACAGGAAGGTTTCTCAATGTTTTAGCTATAGTGTGGTACAGTAATGTGCTGGAGCATAGTGGAAATAAATAGTTTGATGGAATGAAATATGTGGTATAACCATGGCTTTGAGCCATGTAGTTCTAGATATTCTTCTTCTTTACTTCCTCTTGGTAACTTTAGTCATCAAGTTAGGATAGAAGATTTTATGACCAAATGTCCTCCTGTCACTTCTGGTGGGGAGAATCATGAACAGAGATGATTGTGAGAGAAGACAGACTGAAGGCTGCAGTTAATGACTGGAAATCTGTCCTGCTGCTCAGGCTCATCTTTATTGATTTGTTGTCAAAAATGTTATAAAAGAATCAGCAAAGCCCAAGTGTTTCTGTTGACTGCATGCTATGAGTGACAAGTAAATTAAAACAGGAAAGGGATCCGGGCAGTGCCACTATCAAGATGAAGGCTGTGTAACAATGGCAGAAAACTCAAAAGTTCATAACAAGATGGATGCTTGGACTCTCTGAGACAGTTAGAAGATAAAGGCTTGGTTTCTTCAGCTGTTGAAGTTCGGGGATTTATGTTGGGACTTTTGATTTTTTTGATGAAGGAATAATTCTTCTTAAGATGATCTTTTTATTCTTTAAGGTTGGGGAGGTGAATGATAATGGTACCCTCTGTGCTTGTGTAGAAAATCAGTACATCATGTTATTTACAAGTCAGGATGAATTATTTAGCGTATATCATTCAATTGGTTTACATGAATCAGTAAGCAAATCAGCTTTGTTTTTTGAAAGAACTTGCTAACTTGGGCTGCAAACATCCACTCACTTAATGTATTTAGAGGTGGAGTTTTTAAGCAAAGTATCCTTTTACCCCCATGTATTTCTGAGGAGAAGGAACTCAAACAAATTGCAAGCACTTTCCTGTCTTCTGATATCTCTAACAGCCACATGTTTGTATTGAAAATTATTTGGATTTTTTTTTCTTTTCCCCCCCCACACACACACACACAAAACACTTGCTTCTGAAAAGCAGCAATCCCCTTTACAGCCCAGTTCTCCACAGTGCAGCAGTAGCGCTTTTGTGTGTGATAAGTTTGTGAGTGCACGCGTCTTTGATCTGCCCTACAAGAGGCGATGTTGGCGGTTTAGCGGGTAGATGACGGTGTTTACTGGCGAGCTTAGATACCCACGTGCTGCACACGGAGCGACTGTGTGTGCTGCTTGATAGTGGTTAGCTCCTTCTTCAAATTTTGTTTGGTAGCTTGTTCTCTTTAAGAAAAAGGCTTTACACACAGGCATGCAAATCACAGGACTGAAATTATTCAATGCAAAGTAATACCCCTTGGTAATTGAAAAGTGATGAGCCCCTTTCAGCAAGCTTTGCAGTAACCCTGGCCACTGGACTTTTTTTCTTATTTCTGTAAATAAATTAATGATTATCCATTTCTACAATGTGTTTCATGATGGTTAAAAAGTATATACTGTACATATTATTTTTAGCTTCATATGTTCTAAAACTGAATGTGAAACCAAAGCATAAATGAAAGATTGTGAATAAAGTCTTTGATTTTGACTAAATGTACACAGATCCTTTTTCATTTCTATGTAACAGTGTGGAGCTTGCAGAGATTCACTCTAGGTGTCAGGGATTCATTCCTTTATGGTTTCATTTCTGTCAAGTGCTATTTGATTATGAAAACTACTCAGCCCAGAGGGGTCATACTGTATTGATCCCCATTGATGATTTCCTTGTGTTCCCTCTGCTTTGCACCATGTGACCTTTGGATTGCTCAGGCACACACAGACAAAGGTGCGTCACAGCCGATGAGATATAGATTCTTGGTGAATGTGCACTGCATTGCATGGATTATTGCTTCAGTCTGTAAATGCGTTGTTCTAATTCTCCTGCACGTTTTCCCAGGAAGAGATCGCTGGCCACCAGTGATCATCGCCTTCACAGGTTTTTCAAAATGAGTAAATAAATTCCAACACAAGTTAGTGAGTTTATTACAAGTTCAATCATATCAATTTGATTCAACAGTGTGGTGTTCCTATAGAGATTTGCAAAGTTCTCTCACCAGCCGGGTGTATCCCCTTCAATTAGCATCAATTACTTTGACCATGAAAAAGCTGTAAGTGGATGAAAGATGCTATCACAACCTTCAGTGTGTTAAAAGTTTTACAAAAATAAAAGATACAGGCAACATCCTTTGTACTCATTTTGCTGCACCCAAGATAATCATTGTGAAGATGCCTCAGTAGTTAAAGTGTGCCCATCTGGTGAGGAAACTGGGACAAAGTGTACTTTAGAGCGAACAGAGGATAACTCTCCTGGCCTTTAGGGCTGGAGCTCAGGAGAGCCTAGTGCTCTGAAATAGTTAGCTAAATATGCTCATTTTTTCACTCCCTCTTTATTTTTAGCTTCTCCTCAGGGAAGTTTCATTTGTTTGGTTGCAAAGGTAATCAGTTTCAGTTTACTTTTCATTTTTAATGAATGACTGTAAAAACGACTTTGCATTATAAAGATGCCAAGACCCTTCGAAACAACTTGAAGTGGGTCTTAGTTGATGCAAGCAATGTTCAATACTAATGACATCCTAGTTTCAGGAGAGGAGTGCATAAATTGGCTTTTTAACTTCTTCCCTAGACCTGAACTTGCTATCATGCTTTACTCTGACTGCCTCTCAGGATTTAGGCCATCCCAGCTCAAGCGTTCAGAGCATCATTATTCTCGCATCCCTTATCTGACTTTGGGATCAATAAATCTATGAAACCTTCCCTGACTGGACTCTGGTGTCCACTAGTCCCCTATTTTTCCTCTTGTCAATCCAAGAGGACACTTATCTGCTAGAACACACTGATACATTGTGTGACGCTTTGGTGGATGTTCATTAAGATGTTTTCCAATGAAAGAAAAGGATCAATGGCCGACCGTGGTGATTCATGCATCTGTACTGATCTCCTCTCTGGATGGTCCATGTTGGACGTCTTCAATTATATGAAAGTGCCACTTAGGAGCTCATGAAATAAAAATAATGAAGGATGCTTTTAAAGTTGGTCTTGTTACAATTTAATCTTTCTCTTTTAAAAGTTTGAAAAGCAGTGTAATAATCTAAATGTGACTATTTTAAGAATGAGTTCATTCTCATGTTTAAGAATGGGATTAGCCTCTTTCTTTCATCAGTGTTTTAACTGATTTTACTGATTTCCAAAATTAGATTTTAAGTGTAAACAAGGTGAATAAATTAATACTTGGCTAGTTCTGTCTTTCAACGTGAATCGGTAACTAAATAACTTCTTTTTACAAATAATGAAAAGCTGCTTTTTTTGAGCTTGTTCACACTGACTCACAGGCATGCTGAATACATTGCCAGCAGGAATTTTGCACTGTCATAAAAGCAAACACGCTTACAGCCCGATTACATCAGCTATAAGATGAACTACTTAAACCCCCCCATAGCAAGTCCTTTCACTGCAAATAAACACCATGAAGATCTAGAAGTCTGATTTATCCCACTGCTACCAGCAGATACCATAAACCTCCCTGTCAGCTCATGCAGCTCTGCATCTGATATACACAAGTGGCATTTTATTTTTAGTTTGATTCATATAGTCTGCAACACTTAAATCCATGTTTTGCTTTTTAGATGAAAGAAGTTTGTGGTTAACTAGGTTCCAGTTCCACCTATAGTTTATATGTGTAACAATGGTTTTAACAAAATTGATCAGCATGACCAAATTATGGATCTATTTACTTGTTTAACTCAGAGCAGCCTCTGAATTAATTTTCCTGTTTGGTCTGACTGACTTTACTTCACAAATGTACACGGCATGGTGCACATGTTTGGGAATTCTTCTGCAGGCCCTCTGTAGCTTCAGTGGGTATATTTGCAGACAAAGATTCACTCCATCTGCCATTTATTATGAATCTGGAACATACTGCTTGCCTCACACCCTGAGGTGTGTACTATGTAACCAAGAGGCAAGGAGTTCGAGTTAAGGCCACAAACTTCTTGCATGTTGTCCTACGTTTCTTTTTCTATATTTTAGGCTCCTCTCTATGCCACGCAGCAGAGGTGAAAGGCTATAGAAACAATCCTCCAAAATGTAATTTATCCTAACCATTGTTTTGTTTTTTCCTGAGGAGTTCCTTTGGACATATCTTCCAGGGAATATTCATATTACTGTGACTTTATGAATTTTGAGGGCGTGACATATAAATGTCATTCTGAAAATAAAATGTATGGGAATGACTTTGTTGCAATTTTTTGTTTGCACACATTTCAAGAAGCTAATAGTCTAACTCTGAGGTCCACAGGCTTCCTGTCCACTTTAAAGTTCTGTTGGTGGTCTATAAAGCTATGAATGGTCTACTGTATAAAGCTCTGAATGAAAACAAAAACCTCAATGATCTCCTGACCCAGTTTTAACCTACATAACCCCGCAGGTAATCTGGATCCAGTCTTTTATCAGTTCCCAGAGTTGGTACCAGACACAGGGAAGCGGCATTCAGCTTCTATGCTCCACATGTCTGGAAAAAAAACTGCCACAAAGTCTCAGATCATCTGAGTCTCAGTTTATGTAAAACAAGACCCACCTGATCTCTGCTGTGTTTGAACAGAATTTTTATTTGAAAGTCCAAATAATCTTAAATTTTTAAACTTGATAATGTTTCAAAGCTGTGGGTGGGTTAGCAGCACTGCTGCCTCACAGCAAAAAGGTTGCTGGTTCGAGCCCCAGGCAGAGTTGGAGCCAGAGGGGGCTCCTGGTTTTGGGCTGGGGAGGGGTTTCCTTCTGTGTGGAGTTTGCATGATCTCCCTGTATGTGTGGGTTCTCACCGGGTACTCCGGCTTCCTCCCACTGTCCAAAGACATGCATATGAGATTAATCGGATACTCTAAATTTTCCATAAGAGTGAGTGTGTGGCTGTCTGTGTCTCTCCAAGTTGGCCCTTTGATGGACTGGCGACCTGTCCAGGTTGTACCGCGCCTCTAGCCTGATAATAGCTGAGTTAGGCTCCAGCCCACCCGCAGCCCTGTAATTGATTAAGCGGTACAGAAAATGGATGGATAGTGATTCAAATGGTGTTTTTTTATCAAATGTTCTTACTATTTCCTCTTTCTTTTGTTTTTCATTTTAAATTATGCTTCTTGTTTTGTGCTCTGTGATGATCGTTTAATGTCTCTGAAAGCACTTTGAATTCCCCGACGTTGAATAGTGCTTTGCAATTAAATTTGCTGTGCATAATATATGCTGCATTTTATTTAAATTTAATCATTTATTAAAAGGTTTAATTCGTTTTGTTATGAATGTTTCTGCCTGAATAAGAGAGAGAGAAACTTCTTGTACCGTAAAATACATAAATCGGTTTATTATTATTACTGCATGCATATTCTTAACAGATGTGGAAGTAAGGCTAAAGCTTTCACATACACTTTTTTTCCATCCTCTTTTTTAAATACGTAACTGTACAAATTTTTCTTGGTCATATTTTTATTTTCAGTGTACATCATTTTTTCAGTGGCATTGATTCCCACCTGAAGTGCATTACAAATGTAGCTAAACTTATTTTGTTTCTTTCTTGGCTAGAGGCTTTCTTTTCTTGCTCTTCATTTAACCCTATAGTGGATCTCAGTGTGTGATGGGCCTGGAAAGTGCTGATGAATGGCACTATTGAGTCTGCTGGAAAAGATAGGTCTTTCAGTACAATACAATGTAATGGACCAATGTGACGGAGATCCACAGATTGCTCTTTGTTGTTTCGTTGGCATGGACCTCACTAATCTAGTCTAACTGATGTAAGAGGACATCTTTCTTAGCTGCTTTCTCCAAGGACTCATCATTCTCTCTTTCCTTGTATTGATCACCTGTGATTGAGTTTATTTTGTTTTGCGACATACCTTACATCATACCCCCCATGGTGTCTCCAGCTGTATGTCCTTATACCTCTTGTGGTTTTTGCATATGTTTCTCCCCAAGAAGCAAATTTGAATCTATGAGGTTTTTCACTGAATAGGACACACGCCAGAATATATCAAAAGGACAAAATGGCAAGAAAGTAACAGGGGTTAGAAGTTAAAAATTCTCAGATGATATCTGTTTCACTTGTATCCTGCTAAACAATGGCGATGAAGGATGACCTATTGTCTGATCAGCTCTGCTATGGTCATGTTTCCCATTCATTCGCTAATTTGTACATCCCACTTACCTCTGGCTCAGTTCAGCAAGCACAGGAAATGATCAGTCTCCTGTTGCTAACCCTGTGGGACCCTGCTGACCACAGCACTCAGCACAAGCAAGCATTACAAAGGCATCATTGCAAGCAGCATATGTGTGACTGATGGAGCCCAACCACCTTTGCATAAAAGAAACATCACCGTGGACAACAAAAGAGCATCTCCGAAGCAGTATTGTATTGATGCAACAGTTGCAGAGGCCCTTTGGGGCAAGCTGAAAATGCTCTTAAGTGAAAGTGATGGAGGGAGGGGGTGACTGGGTACTGTCAAACAAAGGATAGACTGGCTGAGTGATCCAATACTTTGTCAATTTATGGATCTGCCTTCATGGAAAGGCTTGATTGCTTTTAATCACACAGTCAGTGTAACCAAAAAAATACACACTTCTAACTGTGGTAGCATTTATGCACCACTGATAATTGTTGGTTTCTGACCTTTGAATGAGAATGTTCTTTTGCAGGTGGCAGTTTAAGATTTACAAGGGCTCTCACAAGTCCTCTCATCATGAGTAGATATTGACAGAGTGCCAGCAGAACAAGTGGGCCTTTTGGACTGCAGCTTGAGAGAGCTGCCATTTGTCAATAATCCAAAGTGATATCTGATGAAATGTATCATTAGGCCCGCCTCCAGTGAAAAAGGATACATTTTTCTTTTTTTTGTGTGTTTATGTATTTACACTATTAACATTCTAAAATCAAACAAAATGGTTTTACTACCTTCTATTGACGAACTGATTTGGGGGTGTGCGGCTTGTGGGCTATTTTTTTTTGCTTCTCAGTATTTGAACCTTCCTGCAGCTGCTCACACATATAATGCACAATGCTATTAGAAAAATTAATATTATGTCTCAGTAAGTGTCCTGGCTTCAATCAATGAGGTCTTTTTCTGGAATCACTCAGCATATTGAAAATGTCAAATCCATCTTGGTTGCCTCTGGAATGAGTAGAGGGAAGCTGGCTTAAAGTCATTCATTTTGTTCTATTGACCATTTGATTCTATAAGGAAATAGCGTTCTGGGGCACCAGTCACATGTTAATGAAAACACAGTGGACCTTGAATGTATTGCCAGAGGTCCTTCCACAGTCATAACCAAAGAGTGCGCTCCGACTGGGCTGAGCCGAGTCAAATCAAAGGCAATGTCATACGTCGGCTGTAAAAAAGTTGGTTTCCACAGAAATAATTTGAATGTGTCCCCGCTGTGGTCTTTCCTTCTTTGATTCCTGCTCTGGTGTAGCCGTCTCACTGTAGCTGAACGTCTGCAGGGACCTGAATTCTAACTCCTTTATGCTATGTTTAAATCAGTGAGCTCAAATGGTAATTATGAGGAAGCGGTATAATTGAGTTACACTGCGTTGTCTGTTATCTTTTCCTATGACTCTAAAAGGAAATGGAGCATAAATAGTTGCTACCTGGTAAGAGCAGATTACAGTAACTGTTGTTCTAAAGCATAGATTTCAGTGTAACTAAACCAGTGTCTTTGATGTCCCTTTTTCAACAGTTAAGCATATTATCAGGAATTCACATGTGAGTCTTATCTCCACTTAGACCTGATTAAAGGTAAATGTACTTAAGCGCCCCCTGGGTCACGACTTTATTGGACCAAGCGGTGCTCACAGTTGGACCAGCATTTGTTTTAGGCATGTAGAGGAAAGAAAAGCTGTGTAGACAATATAAAGAGCTTGGTAATTCCATTTTCAGTCGGACATAAGACTTAGCAGCAAAACATACAAGCAGAGAGTCTGTATTCAGTAATAATTCTGGAGAAAGAGAGAGGAAGGGGGCTACAGGAGAACTCAAGCTGTGCAATTACTGAAAGAAAGAAACAACACAGGACTCTTCACATCTGCACAGAACAGCAGATATTTCTTAGTTTCCCATGTATTTATGTTCCCCCAAAAGGAGATTTCCCTTCTGCTTGTTTCAGTGTTGTTTATGTTCATCACTCTTATCATGCCTCCATCTTTCTTTTACTTTATCCAGCAGGGTGGATGACTTTTGTCTGAGGGAAATTTTACTTCTGTGTCATGGACAGTATATAAGCTTGTTGTTTATTTTCTGCTTCTAGTGACTTGTTTTCTGCATCCGGTCGCAAAACCCTTAGATTAGATTTTGCTGCAAAGCCGTGACGTCAGGAACTTGGGGGCCCAAAGGGGAAGCAAGCAGCGAGGCCTAATGATGAGGGGAGGGGGTTAGTGGCCAACAGTGTCACTGCTAGTCTTCCAGACACATGCATACTTCTTATGTGCCATAGCAGCATAGTTACAGTTGGAAGACCCTAGAGTGTCAACCTAATTGTCTCCGAAGTCTGTCTACAGAGCTTCACATAGTGTATGCAGGTCAACATGGCAACCATAGTCTCACTCATCACACATGCTCTTCGTTAAGCAAAGGAAAGTTGAGTAGAGGACAGTGAACAGAAATCAATTGGAACCGCATGCAAAATAAAAAAATCACAATTCAAAACATGCAAATAAGATCGAGTTCAATTACTACTTTAAATATGAAACTTAAATGTGAACCAAATCTTATAAGTCAGAGAAGTGAGCTGTGCAAAATTACTTTGTTACAAGCTTTAGCATGAAATGCCAAACAGCCTTTCTAGTTACAGCAAAGTCCCGTGTCTGTTTCACCTCTGCTGGGTAAACCTGAAGCTATCTTCAACCAAAGAGTAATCACCTCGCCACTGGCTGGGTTTGGAGACGCAAGCAGGAAGGTTTAACAGCTGTTTCTGTTTGAGTTTCACTGATAGTGGAGACAACAGAACCGAGCAGCATGGTGATTGAACAGTCAAAGAAATGTTTCAATTCCAGAGAATAAAGACCAAATGGAAAGATGAGAAAAATAACTGGTTATGTTGTTGCTGAATACTCCTAAACGGTGCAGTGTTTAGTTCACCTGGCATAGCAGCTGCCTCAAAAACGGCTGGAATCTCCCTGACCCTCTTTCTCATCTATCTACTGTACAGTAAAGGACATTACAGCCCCCAGATTGTTAGAAGTACAACAAAGTAAAAATTACTTGTCTACGGTATGGACCACTCGCATTATTCT
Source organism: Craterocephalus amniculus (assembly GCA_036024015.1). Classification (NCBI taxonomy): domain Eukaryota; kingdom Metazoa; phylum Chordata; class Actinopteri; order Atheriniformes; family Atherinidae; genus Craterocephalus; species Craterocephalus amniculus. The sequence goes on along the minus strand of JAVQJG010084878.1, from coordinate 20,314 downwards.
AATACCTTCTCACACATGTTTTAGAATTAATCTCAAGAGACGGATGGATGGATGTCTTGACTAACTGTCTTATCAATTTTGAAATGCCTGACTAGTTAACTTCAAAAAATCACCTTAAATTTCCATCCACAAAAGATGCCCACTTTTAGGATCTACATTGCTATTTTGTACGAATGGAAGTAAAGCTAACCAGTAAGAATGCTAAAATAGTAAGAATAATCTAAATTTCAATCCTTCAGCCCTCTCCGTGTTTAGATATTACAGTATGTATGTGACATTTTGATTGGGTGTCATGCTTCCCTCAGTGGAAGTTTTCTGCTAATTTACAGATTAGACCAGGCTGTAAATTTTTTGTTACACACAATCGTTCCTTTGCTTAAGAATAGCTGCTTGAAAGTATCTCAGTTTCTAAATGTTGGGTACTAGACTATTAAACCATCTAATGCAGCAGCACTTTCATTTCTCTACAGCTTAAATTCATCCATTACGTTGCTATGTGACCAACTTAATTTTCTCTTACGTGCCCTTTCTTCCACTTCACTTTTCCTGTATGGCACAGTTGTGCTTCTTTGTGTTCCACTATCAGTTATCTTTAGTTTCATTTGATCGTCAGAATGAAGTGTCGAAAAATATTAATTATCTTGTCAAATTCTCTTTTCGCGCTGGAAATAATTTAAGTTTCCATAAGAAACAGCCAGGATTTGTATATTGGCAGATGTGAAAGCTTTAGCAAGTTTTAACAGAAGGGTGGTCTTAATACTGTATACTCTTTAGCCGCTAGTGCTTTGCTCAAGCGAAAGGGCCAACTTGGCATCAGAAACAAATTGCCACTGATAGTGCTACGCGAGGGTGAGAAAATGATCTGCCGCTCTCGCTTTTCACCTGAGCTTGGCTTAGCCACTCATCCCTTTTCTGTCAGTCATTAGAAACTCAGCGCCTTGCTTTCATTCCCCCAGGCTCTCCAGGCACATCATAATCATTGATGGTGCAGGAATACTGTTTTGAATACAGTCTCCAAAATGGAACGCCTTGTGGTGTCAATATTGCTTTTCTAGTGCAGAGAAGAGAGTGTGAGCTTCCCTGCTGATCCACGTCTAATTGGCTGGCTCTGTAGTTTGTCGAGTCCTGTCCTGTGGCTGTTTTTCAGTGCCCATTCACACCTTTCACCAACATCCCCGCAGGTGGAGTGTGAAATCCATTTGTTTCAAGGCAGGAACCAAAGCGCTCTCTACCCTGTGACAGACCATTATGTCTACAGCTCCAGACAGTTCCTATTGAGCCGAGCAGATATAGCTCAACGGTATAAGTCAAGCGGCTAATGGCAAATCATTAGAGAAGCTTCATCCTCAGAAACACAGTACGTTTCTACCTTGTTGCAATGGCCACCCATTGTTCCCAAGTTGTTCCTGTGATAAGCAGACAATTAGTGGTTCGACTAAGCATCGGTGGAGGTCATGAATCATGGAGTTGCATCATGTCAGCCTGGTTCAACTTGGCCAGTGCAAAATGAACCCCTTAAGAAGTTAGTTTAATAACGCTGCTTTCACGGTGCATTTCACATTTTATGGGCTCCACCATTGAAAATGACATAAATAGGTCTTTACTCAACAGTCAAGGAGGCGCATTAAAGGAGTTCTCTGTTCTTAAAACATGGTAAATGAATGAACTTCTGAACCTGATTACAGGGATAATCAAAAAAAAAACTGATTACCTCCAAGCTGAACTCAACTGCAGGTAAACAGCAGGTTTGTTTGGGACTCTTTGTAACGGACATATCCACGAGCGTGTTCTGAAGACATCTGGGACTGCCCACTCATGTGTGGCTTTCTGGGAAGATTTAGTGCCAAGTGCAAAAACGTTTTGCCTCCCGAATGGGGAATAGTACAGTTCTTGAGAATGAGGAATTCAAAATGCTAAATCACAACAGTTAGGGCACCACCCTTTCTCCGGTGTGCCCTGGTAATTATCTTGCATCACTACCTTCTCATTTCTCCCCACCAAGATGACATTAGCATAAAGCAGTAAGGGCTCTGCAAATGCTAAATGACTGAGGCACTTGGCTGATTGCATGTCTATCCTGACCCCCGTGTCCAACTCCACAACAAGTGGAAGCAGTCCAGATAATAATGAACCCATAGGATGTTTTCTGGCTCCTCACAAATAAACAAAGGGCTCAAATGTTAGACTTTGTATAAATTAGCATTAATGACTTCATTATGTTTCTGGACACTGTTCTCTTTTCACAATCAGCACTTCATTAAATGGCATTGGACACTTAATTGAAGATCCTGTTCTGTTTTAAAAGGTAGTTTGACAAGTTGAACAAGGGAACACATGGCCCTCATTTAGGATCAACATAAATGATAAATGTTTATGTGCACAATGTGCCAACTAATGTGCTTAAACAAAGTGAGAGTCCTTCAGCTGAGTTTTTAAACAGATTTGGAAAATTGAAAACAAAAAATACACAGTGTTAGGATTGCAACATTAGACAAGGTTCACATAGCAGATATTCACAGTTGTTAAATGAGACTAGACTTTTTTGGCAACGCCAGCATCTTTGCTATGTTCAATCATCATGTAAGACTACATGTAAATCTTTATTTGAAGACTAACATTTCTTAGACTTATTTGTAACAAAGCATCATATTCAAACATGCTATGATCTTCATTTTATGGTGCTGCATTATCTGAACAGTCTGAATGTCCCTCTGCCATAACATAGAAAACAAGATTAATAAAGTCAATAAAGCTGAAGTGATTGTTACTAAAAGAAAAATTTAAGTGTGACTGCTTCGCTTCAAAATGTTCCAATGTTTTTAAACTGTTGGTCTTACAGGAGATCAAAATAAGACAAATCACCTGGTGATGAGATGTGAATGACTGAGTTGCAGATTAGACAGATAAATATACAGAACACATGCAGTATTATGGGTAAAGATGTGCACCCTATTCCACGTCCTTTCTCTTAATAGGAGATTTTGGAAAAACAGTTCAAGTGAGCTCCATTTTGAAAATACTGAATCAAAAATGCAAACCCCTTTCTTTAGATTGCTTGAGGTACACCACTATCTGTAGCAGATCATTCCGTAGTCTCAGAAAGTAAAAGGGAAATGTGTTTCTACTGGAACATGACTATGCAAGTTGATATCCTTGCTGTACATCCAGCGTTAGAGTCTGAATTAATTATGTTGGCATAAGTTTATCCCTCCTTTTCAGTCCTGAATTCTTTTTATGTAGATTGGTGACTGGTACCTAATATCCTGTTGTTGATTTGGGTTTACTAGGTCTCTTTTTAATTTAGTTTTTGCACGTTTTGCCCATTGTACTTAATCTATTTATTCTTCTTTTCTTAGGCTGATTGTATTAATGAAGGAGCCAAAACATGAAGATTATAGCTCAATTATGTGCCTCTGCCACACTATATGGTTGTAGTCCTACATATTAATCAAAGCTGTGAAATACAGTTGTTTTAATTTCCCTTTGCTAATGCAAATCTTGCTTACAGCACTGCATACACACTGCCATTCTAGAGTTAGCAGTTTGCAGTGAGGCAGAGGGATCAAAAGCTTTCAATTATCGTAAGTACTCAGAAAAACCTGTGTGAACTAATTGAGCCCTGCAGTCCAGATATAAAGTTCTGTTCTAGCATTCAAATCACTAAACACTCCTGAGGCCTCTTATGTTGTTCGTTTATGTTAAAGATGTGCTTTGAACAGAGTCTGAGAAAAAAGAAAGCATCATTCTTCAAAGCAAACTTAGAACTGTGTGTGTGAATGAAATAAAGGGCACATGAGTGTGTCTGTATATATCTTGCCACTTTATTAGTACATACGGTCAATTGCTTGTGAATGCAACTAGCTAATCAGCTTTTAGGCATGTTGACATTGTCAAGGCAACTGCTGAAGTTCCAGCTGGGCATCAGGACGCTGATTGTGGAATTGGTTGTTGGTGGCAAGTTGGCCTTTCATAAACTGCTTATCTAGTTGAAGTTTATGCACAACCACAACAAGGTTTTAGAGAGAATAGTGAGAAAAAGAAAATATCCACCGAGTGGAAGCTGTTACGACAAAAAATTCTTGTTGATGTCAGAGGTCAGAAGAGCATGGGGAAATAAGAGAAAGGCAGCAATAACTCAAATAACCGCTGCTTACAACCAAGGTATGCAGAATACCTTGAAGCATTTGCGGTTCTGGAATGTTGACAGAAAAAACTGTCCTAGATCCAGATGGTGATCCGGATCACACCCAAATATAATCTAATGCTTATACCCTTTTGGAGATTTTCCTGAAATTTTCATCAAAATCTGTCCATCACGTTTTCAGTTATGTTGCTACAGACAGATGGACAGACAAACATACGCTGCCAAAAACAATCTCTGCATGTCGGTGGAGGTAATGAAAGAATGCAGACCAAGCAGGGAAGCTGTGCACCTTTTGTTCAGCACAATTTGTATTTCTACATCTACTCTGGTATCTCTCGTTGTAACTATTCAGATGTCTTTGTGTTTTCTATTTGCCTTGCTTTTTCCTTTAATCATGAAGGACCATGTAGAATATTTTCCAAAGGTCAGTTTGAATACTAGTCTGCAGTCAGAGTCTGCCTAATAGAGGTGTGTTTCATCAGAGGACTCCTGTGCTCCCTGCCAGGCACATACTCGATGCACTTTTGATGTGTATTTTTTTTTCCCTTTTGAGAAAAATAGAAGACTGGTGATAGTGATGACATCGCCCGCAGTCCGCTTCAGACACTGATTGAAGAGTCTATTTTGGCTTCAGGAGTTCTGTCAGTGGGACGCTCGCTCCTGGAGCAGGTCACTGTGATCTTACTGGCACCTACTGGAGCTCACAAACAGCCCCCCTCCCAGCCCTTCACCACATGTCCTCATAGAGGGATGTGAGACCCCAAGGAAGGCTGCTTTCCCAGTCAGGTACCAGCCAATACTGCCTCCGACTGCCTTGGTATTTTCATTAACATACTGTCAGACCTGATGTGGGAAAGAGATGTATAAAGCAGTCACCCCTCTGTTGAAGCTAAAATTATTGTTCCATTTGAGCCTCAACACTTAACAATATTACATAAATTTTCTGATGTTTTCTGTGCAATGTGTCCTCTCTGTTTCCTTTTGTGTCTGCTTGTGATGAGATCAGACAGGAAAATCAATAAAGAAAGCACTGTGGTTTGACAGTGACATGAAACACCCATGCATGTCTGTAAAAGTGCCAGTTGTCAGATGATGAAGAATCTGTTGGGAAATTTATTCTTTGGAAGAAAATAATCTTGTTTGGCCAGTCACACTTGCTGGATCAGTCACATCATCAAATGTGTTCATGACATTTTTTGTTGTTTTATTGAATTATCAATTTATTTTTCTTCCAAAACAACAATGGATCTCATTGAAAGAGATATGTAAATGTTATCTGTGCTGAAGCCGTAAGATTTGGTGTGGACCATAAACTGCTTCAGAAAGCATCAAGATTCTCTCGTAGATGTGATGCTAGCATGTTGTTTTCATTGTCAACAGCACACATCTTGAAGGGCTTTAAGCGTGATGCATGACAATGATGTTTTGACATTTACGGAACATTACAATTTTCTTTGCATGCATGCTGCTATCTTCATCCATAAAACTAGTGTGCGCTGCATAAAACCGTTAAGTGTGGTGCTGTGAATTTGTTGAATTACAGACATCAAATCTAAATGCTCTCAGTGATTAAAATTTTTGTCATGCTCTGACAGGTGCGCAGTGTACTGCACTTACCAACAAAGAAACTAAAAGCCTCCCACCCACACAACAGGGTGACTTTCAGCCCCACATTGCTTTGAAGTGAGATTCAAAGCATTAAACATGGAGGTTTGGAAAAGATAAGGGAGTGATCCCCCGCCCTTTTTTTTACCATCTATTATATTTGTTGAGCAAAGAGCAAATTCACTCTCTTTGTGGTCGGCATAAGTTCACTTTTCATCATGAAGTCTCTCATCTGCCAATGAATGAAAATATGAATTTGGACATACAGCATAGTATACCCTTTGATTTAGAATTTAGTACCTGATAATAAAATGTTGTTATTAATATAACGCCCTAGATAACATGGCAGTACCTGCACTTTTTGTTTATATTCAGCTGAATAGCTGAGTACATTCGAGGCTGGAGATGAGGACAGTAAAAGGTTTGTCGAGGGGAGAGCAACTCTAAATAATTTAAGCGTTCGGAGAGCTGAGGGTCATTGTTCCTGCATACATTAGATGATTCTGAAGGCAGTGTTGGGGCCCTAGACTGGCTGCATTCTTTTGTAGTTGTATCTGATGCCTACAGTAGTCTTAGAGTTATCTCTCACAGGCACAAACTTACTCACAGATTACTATTTTTGTTTGCTCATAGCTTGAGACAGATATTTATTATTCAGGGAATGGCTGGTTAAATGTATGTAAGAGTTAAGGTGTTAAGCTTATACTTACAACCACAATAATGTGGCAAATAAAGACAGATCATGAGGAAGAAGCTAAACAAATTTCTGTAGGATATATAAGAAGCAATGTTTTAATCATCTGAGTCATTATAAGATGTTCTGTTTTGATTAGAAAAAATAAAAACTGCCATTTGACAAACAGTGGTTTAGCTTTAGTTCACTGTGACATCGGTTATTCATAGTTTCTCTTGGTCCTATCTGTGAAGACTAACATATCAAAGTGGTCTACAGTGTTGCGCCACAGGCAGAGGTATGACACTGACACACCTATGTGACAAGCTCCAGCTTCCTATGATCTCTTTCATTTTGCTCCAAATATCTACCCTGCAGCACTCAGACATACACAAAGGATACAATCAGCCACAAAAAAGGGATGAGCCTAAACACATATATTTAGAAAATGCTGCCTGCTGTGTTCAGATGAGTGGTAAATTGGTTTTGTTTTTTATTTTAGCCTAATGTGCTTCACAGTTTCTTTGTGTTAGTCTGGTGATGATAGAAAGAAAAGAATTGGGCTGGGATCAGTTCAATGGTACTAATTAACCAAAGACTGGAAATGAACATATTATCTCATTCTGGACGTCATGGACATCTTGAGCAACTCCTCTTCTGTTAATTACCTTTAGCGTACCACTTTTTCTCCCATGGGTGGACAAGACTCGTACCTCTTGGGTTTATTTCTGTACGGGGCAGAGAAGAGATTTAGACTAGTGCATTTTTATATTAAGATTTATCTTCCTTCTGTTCATGGTCAGGATGAAGGATCTGAGAGTGCATTTCTTACCAGTAGGAAAAAAAGACACTTTTGAGACCCAAAAAAAACATGTTAGTAGTATATTTAAATGAACTACGTATACATTACTCTTAATGTCTGTTTTTTAGCACCAGCCGGGACAATATCTCTTATCAACATCCCTCCTATTTATCATACTGATGGTCCATCAAAGGCTTGATATCCAATTAAGATACCAACTGTAAGAACGTAGCATATGAATAATGTGAAGAGGTCAGCTTTTCATCTGTGCAGTATGTGGAAACAGCAGTGACAGACTTGTCTTGTCCTGTATAGCAAAGTAAATACACTATAAGTCCAGATTTCCTCATGATGATCATGTTCTCCTTATACACCAAGGACAAGAACACATGTGCTGCCTCGGCAAACTTTATTAGGCCCACATCAAACATGAGTGATGTTATTGAATTGGACAAGTGTTGGTGCCACTCAGGCTGGTTTGGACATCTTTTAAGGCTGAACTTCAGGGGTGAGTATGCACAACAGTCTCCAGATTCAGCTCAGAAATTTGTTTGTTGCATCGCAGTCCTATTGACAAAAATGTCTTACTGATGAGGAGGTCAGAGGAAAATGTCCAACCGGTTGGAGCTGAGAGGAGGACTACAGAAAGTCCGACAAACTTCCCTTAAAACTGCTGTGAACTGTAAAACAGAGAAAAATACACATGTCCAAAGTTTATATACTCTAGTGAAGGCTCTCATCAGGGCCGACTTCCGTCAGGAACAGAAAATGTGAGGTTTCAGTAGGCTTAGCCTCATCAAAACTGGACAGGTGAAGTCTGGAAAGAGGTGCTGTTCTCTGCAGAATTTCAGTTTTACTGAATTTGGTGTCAAAATGCATGAATGACAGACCAACCCTCCAGCCGTCAACAGCCCTCCTTGACATCTAACAAGCTTGAAAGAATCAGCCTTAGTAATGTTGGGGATTATATGCAGCCATCACCAGGTAGCAGTTTATTTATCCTCTGATGGCCGAGTCTTCAACGACTTCCAAAGTCGGCAGATCTGCATCTGTATGCAGGAAAATGCTTGAACTTTGACCCACCTGCGCGGTCATAGCACTTATAAACCTCTTGTTAACCACTCACAGCATTTATAGTACTTGTAGCATCTCTCTGCTGGACGTAGATTTTTACGGTTCACCCAATGTGCTTTGTAAAGACTACAAGAAAAAATAGTATTTTAACATAACAATAACTGTTATAAATATGTCTCGTTTGTTTCTCTTTTAGGATGTGTTGTTGTCAGCTGGATGTAAATTACCAGTAGCTGTTAATAGCTACCATATTGTTTGACAAAGACAAGACTTCAAAAAAGGGTGCCTGTGTTAATTGGTGGTTGAGGCATTAGCATCTGCTTTCTAAGCTGTGCAAACAACAGGAGCATCTGATTTTAGATAATTAGTTTAAAACTTTCAAACCATTACCTTCCCAAATTTCCTTTGAAGGTGTCAGGCTTGCTTGGTAGTGTCAGTGTCTCAGAGCTTTAACTTGTATGTCCGTGAAAATGAATTCCCTGCATGTTGACCTCCAGAGAATACCTTGTGGCCAGAGGGCTTAATCCACTAACAATGTGTGTACCAGGCGTACTTTATCACAAGCTACAGTATCTACTTCTCCTCGGGCTGTGGGACCACACTCTTGAGAAAAGATGCCTCAGTGCTTCACTGTGGACTTGGATCACATTGGCCTAATCCATTCCAAAGCGTTACAAGTACATCCCGGGAAAATAAAATTTGCCCTTGGCCAGAACTGAGGTGGAGCTCATACCTGTCTTCTTGGACTCTTATTCTCTGTTCTTGTAGGTCTCTAAAAAGAAGAGCCAAGTAAACAAAACATAAACTACAGTCTATCTGATTTGCTTTTTATTTTCTCTTTCTTTACAATCTATAAGAGAAAAGAAAAAAAAAAACAGAGTTACAGTATGTATTGCGCTCGCATAACAAACTTTTGGCATTAATCTGCAGCTGGAGAACGTAAAAAGGAAATATGGCGGTGTGGGTATGATGCATGACCCTTCCTGTTGCTTTTTAATATATTCTCAGAAGAAATGTGCTCTCTTTAGTGTTTCTAGCCTTTTTGATCTATATCTTTCAAGTTTAGCTCAAGCACGTAGGCTTGGGAAGATGCCTGATCTCTTTCACTCGATGCACCTCACAGCTCGAGTTTTGCTGTGCTACTGTAAGTTCTCAGTACTGAAAAATGTAGTTTTTCTGAAGCATGACTTTCAATGTGATAGTCTTACCCATTGGATATTCCTGGCAGGGTTACACAGAAGTCAGTCTGCATACAAAATAAGTAGCTATTTAAAACCCAGGTAATGCGAAACCACTGGAAATAAAGAGCAAAACACATGTTGTTCTCCATCTGTGTTGAATTTAATGCCTATGGCGGCGGACGCTTGGGACAGAGGAGGGAAGGATGGTACTTAATCAGCTAATTTTGGAATTTGTAGTTTTTTTCCCCCGGGGCATCTCGTACCAATTTTAAGAGGGTATTTTGGATCAAATTGTGACTGGAATCATCATTCAGCTCACTCATCTGGCCAGTCTTATCCTAAAAACCGCCTGTGCAGTGAATGCTGACAGGTTTAAATTGATTTTCATTCTGACGCATTTCTCTAACCAGGTACGTTTTACACATTCCTCTAATAACCTTTTCCTGGCTTTATACGGAAACCTATATATCAGAAAAAATATTCTCGTTTACATTCTTCTTCAGTGCCAGTAGTATCTGTTCTTTTTCCTATTTCACACTGTCATCCATTTGACCCAGTCAGCTCGGCCTCATATAATACCGTGTGTACATGCATTATATGCACAGTTTTGTACGGAAAATTATAGCTGCAGCAGCTCACATCCTCTAGCAGTCTTCAGTAAGTTGAATCACTCACTTGTGTTGCCTCCTTGTGGCTCCTCTTTATCGATCGTCTGCATGATTCCCTTCTCTGCACTCAAAAACGACCTGGACTAGAAGATAGAGATAAATTAAAGGCAATGCATTTTAAAGTAATGCAACTGCAGAGGGGAAGATGTAGCTCAGAATTCCTTTTCCACTCTTCTTCTATGCCCATTTCTGCTCCAGTGAAGTTTTGCAATTAGATTGTCATAGCACAGAAGGCTCTTGGTTCTGTTACTGTTTTGTATGTGGAATGATTTCTCTCGTGATTTTATTGTCACTGTTTACTTGACGTTGACTATGTTGATGTGACTGTGTTTTGGCTCAGAGGGTAAGAAAGGCTTGGGGGGAAGAGCAAATCAGGAAAAAAATAAGCAGTGTTTACACAAGAGGTCTCCTGATGAATAATTAGTCCGTTTGGTGTTCTTAGAAAATAATCCAATTAGAGTTTCCAGTAATGATTAACTCAGTGTATTTAAATTAGTTACTAAGACAATAGCAATCCAGTTCTTAAACTGATTGCCAATAGGATTAATAACATGTTTCTCTGATACAAGATATTTTCACATGGCTTAAACTATCAAGATTGAATTATTTGTCCACTTTGTTTCTTAATGTTTGGCATATTTGAAAGAAATTGTCCCTTTTTCTATATACATGCTTTCATATCAACATCACCAGTTCTCCGGGGAAATATTAAAGATGTGGCTATTGGATTATAGATACTGTGGGAATGACCTTTTCCTCTGTGTTTGAACCATCCTACTCTCCAAAGCTCTGAATTTTGTTTCCATTCCCACATTTAATCGCCGCTGACCATACTTACAGAAAAGTCCTGTAAAGTGGTCTGGCTGCCGTACAAGCATGTTTGCAAAAGCCCGGCCAGATTTGCGTTTTTGGTCCAGTGGAGTGGGCCAAAACCAACAGATGGGTTGAGCAGAGGAAATGCTCGTGCAGTGTTTGTCCCGAACATCATGCAGAGCGGGTGTCCCTCCTCAGAGACTCACCACTTGGCCCTACATCCGCTGGGCCAATGCCAGGAAGGGACAGGGATAGTGGGAGGAGTGAGGACCTGAGGGGGCAGACAATGGGGAATTCAGATGAGTAGGGGCATGAACTAAGCCAAATGACCTTGTGAGTAGACCCTCCGACTGTCCAGGGCTGCAAAACTATAAAGACATATGCAGACACAGATACACACATTCGGTCGAGCCGCAGATTTTTCCCAGCAGCGTTTACTTACTGATGTCATGATTCTGCCTCTGGGAAATGGCTTTTATTTAATTTTTTTATTCTCAGTCTGCCCCTCACAGTGCGCTGTAAGCTAAAGTCTGCAGGTCAATGCTGAGACGGGGGTACACGGCCCTAACAGTGTGTGGGTGGAAGCAGTGCAAAGGGAACGCTAATGCTTCATACGAGCTGTCTCTCCTCTCGCCGTAAACAGGATATAATATCTGCTCTTCATTAATGATGCAGGCCCCAGCCCTATGCAGCAGAATGCATTAGAGCTTTAATCAGCAGATGTGATTGCTTTGTACTTCGTCTGACTGCACTACGGGGCCTCATGGGGTTCGCCTGCGCTTTATGACAACTAGCTGTCGACAGAGGAAAAGTGAAAGGAATCTGAAATAAAAAGGTTTAATGATATTCGGCCCAACAGTCTCTAAGACTGGGTTTTACAGGGATGCCGACAATTTTCTGTTTTTTTTACTCTCTTAACTTTAGGATTTGGAGTGAAGCCTGTAAAGAATCCCTTAGTCAATACTGTCATCTGTGTTAGACTTTATTAGTTGGTGTTCTAGTACTTTGGCTTGAGACACCAAGATTCATTCCAAAAGATATAAAGAGGATGACAGAAGGCTTGAGAGGACCCTTAGAGGTGTCTTCAAAACCTCCTGCGTAAGTGACTTTTCAAACATCTTTTCTTTCTTATCAGATTTCATGCCACAATGATCAAATAAAAAATATTTCTCATCAGCTCTGTTGGAACAGTATTGTGACTGATTCGAGGTAGTTTCTGGTATGACAAGTGTTCAACAGGGGCTGGATTTATTTTTACCTTTTGGGACTCATCTGTTTCCCAGTGATTCACTTGGTCAGCATATACAGGCTTTGGGATGACTAAGTTGTGTGTTTGCTGCCTCAGCTGTCTTTGTTCTCTAGATTACACAATAACTGTATAAGGTCCTGATGAAGCATCAAACATCTCTCTTATAGGGAATGACATCACTTTTCAGATCATGACATACATAACCAGGTATTAAATTTGCCAGATTAGATTTTTTAAAAAGACCCAAAGCACCGCTGTGTCTTAAAAATGCAGCACAGTGTATTTTTCACTCTATAACTACTGCTGCTTCTTTTAAATCTACTGATATTAAAAACAAGTACAAAAGAAAAAAAATCCAATCTTAAAGAGTTCATTTGAACTGGCATTTATATTGACTAAGATGGGAATGTTCCTTCTAACGCCATGACAGATTACGTACCCTTGTGATTTGATTTTACTCACGCTTTTATTGTTGTTGCTTGTTTCTGCTGTTCTGTTTAAGAATACAGCCACGTTTAAATAGTTGGACTTTGACCTTAAGATTTAGATTTTCCAAATTACTATTATGATGTGTCTGTGTGTAAACACAGATATGTCCTGCCCAACTATTTTTAAGTTGTGGCTATGTACTTGTACTTGTGAATTCTCTGCTTGTCTTCTCATCTTTGACTCACTTGCAGTGAAACGTTTGGCTTTGACAATGAACCTGTCTTTTATACCATTATCATCATCATGGTTATAGTTTCAATCCTTATACTTCGTTCATATTGTCTCAACATCTGCCGTTGCTTTTGAAGCACATGCAGTTTTACAGTGAGAAATTCTGGGCCAGTATGATTGAAACCACTCTATTTGAATGATTTTTAGTTTGAATGGATTTACTTTCATTTACTTGTGTTGTCATTACATTTCAAACATGCTGGTTTTGATTAAACAGATGGTAAGTAATTTTTTTGTTTGAGTAATACTACAAATTCAAAGGACTAGGTGAAATTTAAAATGCAGATGTCACAATCGCTCTACATGCAAAACCCTATTTTTCTTTGATTTATTTTTGAGTATAAAGCACTTGCAACGATTCCACCCACCATGTGAGACCCAGGATCTCCCAGGCAGACTTATCATTTGTGCAGGAGCAGGAGATAATAGGATCTCGCTGACAGTGAAAGCATCATTTTCAACCTAAATTTCCATGAAAACCACGTCTTGTGCTAAAATGCATTTTGCCACATTTTGTTATTTTATTCTAAAATTCTTTTTGAGGAAACTGGAAAATGAAACCCTGAATTGAAGTGGTAGCCATTATTACACAAAAATATCCATCAGGCGTGAGGAGACTTAGTATCATCTGCTGATAAAAGTCTGGTTGGTGGGTGGTGGATATTTGTTTAATCTTGATGGAAGGGATGGCTCAGAGTGTATCATTTAAATCAGATGAGTAAACAGAGGCAGTGTTTCTGTCCTGTCACCCCAACGTACCCTCTCCCATATTTACCATTACAGTGCTTCAGTGTTGTGTCTGCTGTTGCTGAGTGGCTACAGCCTTTTTGCATTAAACTGTGGTTATCTTTTTTCAGCCCTGTTGCAACATATTTATTATGTATTCTCATTAGTGGTTAGAAATTTTTCTGTGACATTATGATACTAACAGAACTAAAACCATGGCTCACTTCACGTTTTGGAATGAAAGAGGCATGAAAATGCTTCTTTATCTTTTTATTTTTCTAAACCAGCTTTACTGTTTTTTTGTTCCAATACAATACTGTGACTCGGATTTATACATGTATGCACAAAGAAGCAGGGGAAAGTGAACGTGGCAAAGATAAACTGTATAATGCGCTGTTGTGTTTTGACAAACATCCATCCATCCATCCATTTTCTGAACTGCTTAATCGAGAGGCGGGGTACACCATGGACAAGTCGCCAGTCTGTCGCAGGTTTTTCACAAACATTTACTCTTATTCTTAATGTTATCTTTTATATCCATTTATCTACTATCCGTCCATCATTTTTCTAATTTTCTAAACATACCTACATCTACTCAGTATTTACTACTCACCATTTAATGTGAGTGTGTGTATTAAATGGTAAAAGTAAATTGATAAAAAAAATAATAACGCTGAGTAAATGTGTCTGTTGGTCACAGACACATCTCTTTGGCTGTTTCACCATGCAGGTTTTTAGCCATTTCAAGAAGCCTTATAGGTCAAGACACTGATGTAACCTTTTACTGTTGTGTAGGACATGCTTTATATTGAGTTATCACAGTGAGAAGTTCCTCAGGGCTCTTGTCTTAACCTTTCCTGCGGTCAAAAGTAACTTGGCACTTCACGAAAACATTCATAAAACACAGTTTATTTTGTGGTGTTACTTACTGCAGTTGCTTTGGGAGAAGAGTTAGCTCTTTTGAGAGGGGGCAGTTTTCCTGGCAACGTAAAACTACGATTGTTTAGCGTCTCATCAATGATTATGTCAGCAGAACTCATCAGCTCGGTGTGGAGATTACCTGAGTGGATTTTGTGCATTAGAAATGATCGGAGATCTATTTGCTAGATATTTGATGGGGTCAAAATCATTCCAAGCACACTGTCCTCTCTGAGAGCTGCCTGCAGAAATGAAGATAAGTTAGGACTGAATCCCCCTCTTGTCTCTGCCTTCTGTCTGTCAGCAATGCTGCCGTTTTGCAAACACGATCAGGCTGATACTGTTTGTTATCATGAAAGCATCTTATTAGCTATGACAGCTTTGGTCTGTCTCTCCATGGGACTGTAATTTAGCCCGAGGAGGTTACAGTCTCTGCTGACTCCTCATGCCTTTACTGTAGCACCACCCGTTTCTTTGTCAGATATCTATTCATCTTAAATCTGTTTTGACACTCACTTTCTAGTGAAAATCTTTGCACAAAGGAGTGTGAACTCTGTACTCTCGGGGTTGGACAAACTATTGGATGTGCCCTTAAAACTTAGATACACTATGACATTTGCCTCCCATGCTTTACCAGAATAGTGTGAAAGTGGCTCACGCCGATATTTACCATGAGCTAAGCCAGATCCTGAAGGCTTTAATGGAATTATTGTAGCATACGTGTCTGGGTGTATTCTTACGTCATGCCAGTGCGCCAACCTTCTTATTCACCTGCAGAGTTCCAGCAAAGATTCATCCTGCCACGGATTCATCCTTGATGGCATCAAACCTTTGATTAACAGGGAGATGTAGTGATGTGGAAGTGATGTAAAACCATAACGCGCTCTGCTGTCCTGAAGACATGGCTCTCGCTACATACAGACAAATGAATGTCAGTCACGCAAGTTTAAAAAAAACAAACAGTTTTTGAATGACTGTAGACCCTCCACACACACACAGACACACACACACACGCACACGCACACACACTCGGAAAAAGCATCATTGTTGGAGAATATCATCTATGTAGGTAACATAATTTTCCTGAGCTGATTTTCAGCTTTAGAAACAAGAGGGTCATCCTCAATGAACATTCAGAAAGTGTATTACACAGGGGAGCAGGACTGTTTAGTGCCCCCACCCAACTTCCCACCAAGTGTTTTTATATTCTGCAAAAAGACTCCTATTTGAACCGACTTATCTATCATTCAGTTTGTATTTTCCTGCTCCTCACAAAATATGATATATAAGGAAAGAAGTGTACTTTTATGAATTTCCTAGAGGTCATCATAACCTTCATCCACTTTAGCACAATGGGTATTCAAACCTATGCAACATGGTCACAAATATGACTTGAAAAGGGACTGCTTTTCCATGTCACAGCAAGAGTGTGCCTGAGAATTACTTCATCCAGGGGACATTTACATTAGTAAATAGCACAGAACTGACAGGCTATTCTATAAATGAACGAGTATGCTGTCCTATCAAAAGGCGAGATGGCTGCTGGTGAGGAAATGGGACGTGTTAGGGGCATGTGAGCTGTACATACCCGATGACAATGATGAATGTTGCCTCCAAAATACAGTAAAAGTGATTTTCTTCAGTTTATTTATTTATATATCCCCAGAAATTGGGGCCATTTTTGACCAATATTATTAGAAGGCTTCTGTATGTGAAAGCAGGGTAGAAAGCTACAGTGAAGGACACTCGCCAAATGGCCAAATGGATCTGGAATGAATGTTGGTCCGTGAGAGTGCCTCTAACAGCGCTGGGAAAGTGTAAACAGTGACCCCTCTGCACCTCCTGGCATACTACTTTGGTGTTATTTCACAGCAAAAATGAAGCATGTTGAGCCACTATGCTAAGAGCAGTGTAGTTATTTACAAAATTTAAGGATTTTGGTGTGTTTGTTGAGATGTCCCATCTCATTTTCAGAAGCATTCTCCATCACTAACATACTTTTGCTACTCTGTGGCTGAGTGCTGTACCTGTCCTTTCTTAGTTGTTGTTGTCAGTCAGGCAGCAGCCTGAGGAGCAGCAAACATTCAGAAGCCATAGTACAAAATCCGTAAAAATGCCTCTTTACTTCATAAACATGTTTTATAGGCTCTGATGTTTTAATGTTGTTTACAAGGTTTGGATTAACACGAGCATTCTGTCAGAGATGCATGACTGGTGCTTCTGAGCCACTGCAGTCTGGCTCCAACCTGTTTTATGCTCTGATAAAATACAGCAATTATTCACACATTGCCCAGTTTGAGGAATTTGCAGTGAGGAAGTTTCAGTAAACCACACTGGGGGTGTGATGAATTCAAAATACATTCCTTATTTTATCTGTTTTCCATAGAGGCATGTTATTTACTCTTTCAGCTGACAGCTAAAAGGCTTCAGTCCTCCCCTTGGAAATCCAGTGGGTTGTATTTATCAAGCTGAAATTATTAACAATTAAGTTGTTTTTAATTGTGTATCTATAGAGATTAAGGCTCAAATAATGACGTGGATATATTAGTGACGGATACTGGTTTATGGATGTGTCATTATTATTGCTATAAGGCACAGGATTTTTTTTCTGATAGGAATGACACTGTGGCAGACTTTTTTGTTGCAAAGTTTACATAGCCACTTTGTTTTGGGATAGATTTTCCTCCCTTTAATATCTGCGAGCATAAACCAAATGCCGTCTTTTAAAACTTAAGGTAAAATGTTGAAGAATGTTTCTTGTTTTTGTTTGTTTGGGTTTTTTTTATAAATCACAGTTGGTTTCTCTGTTTTTAGAAATACCCATGCTGTTTGTAACCTTTCCCACCTGTCTCGATCCCAATATTCATGCTGTGCCTGTTTGCAAAGTGCGTCACTAGTGGTCAGTTCATTCTTTAAAGGAGGATGACATTAGGCCCTGTGTCTATATGCATTGTACACTTTCAGTGAGCGTGATGTTATGCTGCACTGTACAGCTCCCATGGAGCCTATCCACCCCATGTAAGGGGCACCGTAGCTGGGGTGAATATGTTCCTTAGGCCCAGTCCATTAACACATCCACCACTGACCCATAAATCACTGTCCAAGACGTCCTCAGACAGCCTCGGCATGTTGAAGCACTCCGGCCTTCTCCACTGTTCACATATAAACCACAGCAGATAAATGAGATTAGTCTCACCACCAACTTTCATTCCTCTCCCATTTTTAGCTATTTATCTGCTCTCCTCATCTCTTCTGACAGATTTTTATTAGCCAATGGCACGTGACTGTCATTTGCTGCTTTTATTATTTTCGCTACGTTTGGCTGGCAACTACAACAAAGGCTGTAGTATTGTGTAATTAAAGTTGAACGATCTAGCCTCCCGAGGAATCACATTGATTAAAAAGGCCTTTTGGCTAATTTAGATGAGAATTAGATTTGACCCTCAATTAAATGATATCTAAATTTGATTACGTGTACATGTGAGATAGTGTGGCACATAGCCGATCATTTCGCTGAGGTCAGATATGAATGCCCTGTGGCTCTGGCATCTCTGCCTTCGCCTGTGCAACAAAAGCAGTGGGCTGTTAATTACTGCACAGGGTTCACAGTCCTCATGTCAGCATGTTTCCTGAGCCGCTATACATTAGTTTTTTTTTGTCACTGAAGTTGTTGAACAATGTTACACCTACGAAGTGGCCGTTAGCCAGCCATCCCAGAAGTCTTCCCTCTCTGTGTCAAAGAAATGGAGTCATTGCGGTTTTTGTGATGCAGCTTTATCCGATCCCGCTGACAAATTAACTCATTAATGATAGATTTAGACTGAACATGTATGAAGAAACCATTCATCTATTCATGGAATCTCATTTGTCCTGTTTTATGGAGTGATGCTTTTGACAAGAAGGAGCAAAATGGAAAAACCCAATCGTCCAGGAAAGATAGGCTTTTTATTTTTATTAATGCCTTTTTCTCCATCTGACTTGGAGTTCTACGGCACAAAGAATTAATTTTAGGTTCATATGCTACAAGAACATGATGGCGGCCTTGATTATAACTATTGTAGAAGGATGGTATCTGAATTGAAATGCAAGATGGGCTACTTCTTTGTGATTATCTGACAATTTTAAAGGTTTCATTCATTGTGACTTCTGCTCATTTCTTTTTTTTTTTTCCCTCTTCGCATACATTTGTTGGAATATGAAGTAGTAAATGTTATCACAAAGAATATAAAGTGCTATTGCAGAAAATATTAAATGGTAGAAACGATGGAGCTGTTCCCCAATCCCTTCTGGAGAATTGTGAATGCCAACAGGAAAGGCACTGGATGAGGAAAAAAAAAAGATGAAAAGAAATGGTGAGAGTGGACATGGTAGAAAAAGTGATGAGTGCAGAGGGCGGCTATAAACTGAAAAAAAAGATGCCAACTCATTAATTATGTAAAGTTGAGAGACAGGGAGCGAAGAGAGCAGTAAGAAACTGGGAAAGAAAAGTTTCACTCTCCTGGGTTTAGAGGCAGCCCGGCCAAGGTTGTACTCGGCTGGCTTCATGCAGAGTGACAACCTCCCGTTCTGTCAACACAAAACTTCAACATGTCGTCGCTGATAAACCGCTCTGTTAAAATGAATACACACTAGTTCACAGGAACAGCCGATAACGTGGCAGGGGCAAGATCAGAAGAGACGGAGCGCCGATTCGAAGCGTTTTCAACTTTTCTCCTCTCATGTGTCTCTAAAACATACATTAACAAGAAATCCTGTTGCATGTAAATTTGGACTTTAATGGAGAGGACCCCATTATTTCTTGCTACTGAGGCAGTGTGAGATAATATCAGCCATTACATTTTCTCAGAAGTCAAAAAGGCTTCTGCACAAAGAGAGTGCCTCCTTTTTGCAGACAGTGTGTGACTCTTTAAGAGTGCTATTGTACAGTCATGGCAGTGGTAATAGCTGATCGGAGAGCTACTGAAAAAGATTTGGTTTGTGTAGAAGTGACGGAATTTAAAATAGTTTAGCAATTCTTCTAGTTTGTCCCTAACTTCCTGCGTCCTTCCTCTTCTTCTGCTATGAATGCGTTTGTGCAGCATTTGCTTCATGTTTCCTCTCTTTTAATAGACAAGGACAAGTTAACCATTATAATTCAGAGGATTTAAGTTTGATAGATCTGACAGCCTGAAGCCTGTTTAATAGCTTATTCAGAGAATGGAATGGGATCCTTTTAAAGCAAAATGTCTTCTCAGTCTGAAATAACTTGGGTGATATGACTGTCATTACACTAGAGACGTTATCTGTTGGTAGTTTTCCTAATAGCTTTCCAATTATGTCTTGCTCTTTGTTCCACCAAGGACCACGCTGTGCTTAGTGTAATATAGAATAGCCAGCGTTGCATCATTGAGCTAAATAAGTAAGTGTGGTTCTCTTCTTAGATTAAATGCTGCCAAGAGTTATTGTATTGCTGCAAAGATTTGACAGTAATGGTTATTAACAGTTTAGTTTTCACCACTTTTCTCTTTGCATTCTTCAGATCAGTGATCATGCCTGTGTGTTTGAATTACATCATCAGTGTGTGATGTCAGTCGTGTGTAAAACGGCCAAGTATCTAGAGATGAGTTTGCGCTGTATTATGTATATCTGAATGAAGGAATGAGCAAAAGATAGGATTCCTTGTATCCTTGTTTAAGCATGATATGCAGCGCTATGGCCTGAAGAATGTGTGTTTAAATGAGTTTTGACATTCACTTTGCTAC
>JAVQJG010084840.1:0-50560 GCA_036024015.1 Craterocephalus amniculus | reverse complement strand
CCTTTGACTTATTTTAATATGAACACCTGCTCTTGTATTGTGGAAATATATGCAATAAAAAATATACTTAATAGTCGCTAATTAAATTTAATCAAGGTAACATATTGATTAAATATGATGTAGATTTTAGGGGATATCACTAAGTCGTAATCATGGACCGGACAAGTTGCGGTAGGCGTCCCTTATTTTGATTTCTAAAAAGTGGCAACCCTAGAAAGAAGTAACGTCCATTCATACACAATAACACACAAAACCGGGATCATAAATCCACATAACATATTCACTTATCAATTACAAAGCTCTTACTTTCCCTTCTGTCTTTAAACATAATGTTCACCACAAACACACTGTAGCTTTTCACTTAAGTGGACGTCTTCTCGCGAGACTTCCCTTTTCCCTAAACACAGCGTAGTGAACTCGCCCTCTGCTGATCGAAGTAGGCACTGCATACTGATAATACTAAATTTATAAACCAACCTTTCAAAGCATTGTTTTTATCACACTCTGAACATGAATAAATAGTAACTGTTGATAAATTCATTTGAGAATAATAAGGATCTATGCACATGAACCCACTGATAGCCCTGTATACCATAGATGCAGCATTTGTTTTGTTAAAGAAAAGAAATGTCTCAGTGTCGTGCCGTAGTAAAAACCTTGGGCTGCTTATGAGACTGTGAATCCTCAAGGCAGGCTATTGTCTTGCCAGCTATTTAGCTTTCACTGTCACAACCGGCACAGTGACAGCTCGAAATGATGATTACACGTTATCCACAAAGACAACTGCTGGCAGATTCCAATTTGCACAAAGTTCTAAAAAATTATAAGTTACCCTGAAAGAACAACCTCAACCTCTAATTTTCTACTTACCACTTTTTTTTCCCAAAATGCTGACTAGGCCTGATCCATCTCAACATGTGCTTATCAATGCAGATCTAAAAGGTACAGTTACCTCATTGACCTGGCGTTGCACTACATCCTTCATCAGCTAGATCTCCATTTCCTCAGTAATGTGTATTGAGCGACCACTTCAACAAGATGTTGTCATTACTTACAGTGCAGGACAAATACTCGCAACATTTTGCAAGATTCAGTACTTCAGCATTACCATTTCTACTTCATAAGCAAATCTTAGTTCCTCAGCCACCGGGCCTGGGACTGTGCTATTATGTTCTACTGATAATGAAAGTTGATGCTAACTGGGGCCTGTCAGATGGGATTATGTATTAAACATTGCACCAGGGCAATGGAGGGAATATCAATCACACTGATGAGACTGCCTATTTATCATATGTTTACAGTGCGATTTACCTTTTTGACTTTTAGTCAAATAGACTTTTACTCACATAGAATGACAAATTATCTTCTGCACATTGAACATTTATCTGCTTTGTCAGCAGTGTGTAAGAGACATAAAAATGAGGGACGGGAGCAATTACTCAAATAACATTGTTTCAGGTGTTATCACGTGAGGTAATGTAGTTCATCAGAAAATGATTGAGGGATGGGTTTGCTGTCCAGTAAGTGGGACTATGATACTGGAATCCATCAATTCCAGCAGTCAAACCTCGCTGTGGTAGGGTGCTAGCCTCCAAGTTGTTTCCTTCCAGACTCCCTATGTTCACAGTTAAAATGGATAACCTTGCCCGGGGAAACAGCTGGAAGCAGTGTCCTAGAATGCCAATGAGCCTAATTAATCTGTTTTATTAAGCACAGGGCACCAGCACGTACACGGAGAGGTGTCAGAGACAAAAAGAGGGTAAGTAACAGGGCAGTGTTTATCTAATTAATGTGCACTTCTTTCATTTGGTTCGGTGTGGGAGACTCCACCATCTTTTTGTGTCATCTGATGCAGTGTTAGCTTCTGTACACTAGGGTTTATTAAAGGTATTATTATCGTTATGTATTATGGGTTTTAACTGTAATTACCCTGATGAAATGCTGTGAAAGTGTCAATATTTAAATTATTAATGACAGAAGCACTGGATCCTAATCCCATGTTGAAAGGCTTAAAAGCTTTGATTTTGTGTTTTGAGTTTAAAATAATAAAAACAAGTCAGTAGAATGGGATCCAGCAGAAAAAAGCCAAGAGATGAAAAGATGCTGATGGCTGGATACACTTAAACCTAAATCAAATAAAGTTGCAGATAGATATTTATTCATAAAACAGGTGACATCATCTGTTATGAACAGAGGTGTTAAGTAACAAAGTACCAATCATTTGTTACCTCACAGAAGCAGACATTATTGGAATCTATACTTCACTATAACTGTAAATGTTTGCTTGTCATTGTTTAACACAAAATCCAGATAAATTGTCCCATCCTGATAGAGTGAATTTGATTGTAGTTGGGTGAGAAGTATAAACATTTATCATTAAAACACCCATATGCTCTAACTCACCTCACTCAAATAAAATTAATTCAAAAGCACATTAAGTTCTGCACAATGACTTATTCATTTGAATCAGGTGTGTTGAAGTGGGGACATGTGAAAAACCGGCAGGGACTTGAGCTGGACATTGCTGCCCTATTAGTTTGTACACAATCCACCACATTACTGAACTCACATCCCAGTTCAGCCTCGTACAAAAATGTCTGAGGCAGAGACTAAAGAGAACTGTAGCTATAAATTTAAATATAAAATGACTTTATGGCCTTTAGAATAATGTATTTCGGTGGAGGTGAGGTAGCGCACTATAGGTCCCTGTGGCATGGCCAAAGCTTTTGTACTTACTGGCATTTTTTCCCTTACATTACCTTTTAATTTAACCACAAAGCATTCAGATACATCATGTTGTGCACCTGGGATTTTTTTAATAACAACTGAACAGTATCCCATCCGCCTGATAAGAGGGGATGGCCTTAACACATCATCTTTAAACAAGCTGCTCTGTTGTTGTATCCATCTCTGTCAAAACAGCAACAAAAGAGACAGTAAGAGCAATGTAGAAGAATGACAAATGTATAATGCAAGAGAAATGAAAAGTAACCAATTAAAAAGAGAGAAAATGTGACCAAAAGTGTAAAAAAGCAGAAAAACTATGACAGAGTGAGGTTTGATAGTTGTGCGTGGTGTTTTGTGCCAAGCATAGAATTCCCTCTGGCACACAGTGACTGTCTGAAGCAACTGCCAGAAACCCTTTCCCACCTCTCCTTGCTGAACAGACCAAACACACCACATTCTGTTTGATTTCAGAGCGCCACAAAGCTCTGAAGTATTAAACACTCACCAGCGCCATAGATTTGTATGTGGTGCGACTGCAAGTGAAAAGATGGATTTCCAGTTCACAGTTCTCAGCGTACACCAGATAGCATGATTCGCCTGCATAGATACACAGCAGGAAAAAACACTGACTTGTTTTGTTGAAATAAAGAACACTTAAAAGGGACAAAGCCAGTTCAGATGCACTCAGGGAAGCTTTCCAGCGCCACTCAAAGAGATCATTCGCTTTATACTGCAATGACACCAACATCATGAGATAAGAAGGAATATTCCTCAATTTTTACTGTATTTGGATCAACGTCTAACTAAGAGTAAAGCTCAAACGGAAATCCAAGTAAGTGCATATCTTTGATTTAGAGCAAAAGAAAAATGATCACTTGGCCCCTGTTCTTGCAGCTGCTATAATCAACGTGCATCTAGAGCATTACTGGAGCTGCAGGTTGCTCATGCTATGTGCACCAGATGTCAGATAATATCGTCAATGAAGCTGACTTCCAATGTTTGCATGGATTACCAGTTAGGTGGCGGTTCTCTCTCTTTTCACATGGAAAGAACAATGTCTGTGATTTCCAGTAAGAATTTTTTTCTACTCCACCTCAGTCCATCTTAAGTGAGCCACCAGAGAAGATGGCAGCATGTCTGGATCTTGTTTATAACGCCTCTTCTCTGAAAGGCAGATTTCTGTGAAGAACAGGACAAACTGTATTCGCTGATGGCGGCTTTCGGAGCTGTTCTGATTTCTTTGCTTGAGCTGTGTCGATAACCGATATTTACTGATATTGATTTCTTGTTTTTTTAAAATGAATTTTATGATGTCTAAATTCTTTATAAGATGAAATCCAACATCATTTGTGAACCTCTGGATGGTATCTTTTCAGATGATACCAAAATGGTGGTTTTGAATGATTTTATGCAGACTCATCCTCACATTACTTTGATGTTACAAGTATTTCAGACTGCTTTTTGATTATTTACTTTCAACACCATGAAATACTACCACACGCCTGACATTACTTCTCTGCCCACAATCCTCCTTACTATCACTGTCACATGTCCAAAAATTTACTGCATGGCCAGCAACCACTCTCTTTCCATCACATAAATGGCCAGATTACATTATTATTGTATAAGTTATTATCAGCCCAGTTTTGCTTATTGGACCGATACCGATATTTTTGAAAAACGTCAAACATCTTCTGATACTGATATTGTAGCTGATATTTCGTGCATCCCTAGTTTTGGCCATGTTCGAGGAGATTTATGTGAATTCTATGGCCCATAACCAAAATCTTCACTTCCATAGCTAATATATTGTCAGTTCACTGTCTAACATGACTTACAAATCAGTGCATTTTCTATCACTATATTCTACTACCGTTCATTTTTTCCTACTATATGTTAATGCCTGTAGCGGTTTTTCTCCCTCTCTGCTAAAGAAGACAATAACAGCTTCTCATAGCAAGTGTGTCCTTACTTTGTACACATAGAAACATATTTCTAACATAGATATTTTTCTTGAGTATAATCGAAAAAGCTCATTTCCACTGTTTGGATACACCATATCACCTTTATCATTATAATCAAAAGCTAACAGTTTCCATTGGAGATGCAGATATTTTTCATATGACAGTGGATTGTATGACTGTTTGCTACTTCTTTATTCTCGTCAGAGGACAACTGATTGACCTTAAGAGGGAGAGCTAGAACAGAAACATTCTCAAATCCTGTCTCAAGAGTCTTGTAGAGATTTAAAAGTATGTTTATGCAAGTCCTTGGACCAATATCACGGGAAAGTAGCACTTCAAGACTCAAGGTGATTTTATGAAAAGCCTGCAGTGAGATACTATGACACTAACCACCATTATTCTCACCACTACAATGGAATATTGTAATATAGGAAAATGTATTCACTGGCTATGGAGCACAGCTTTTTCATTTTGTGTTTAATATTCTCTCTCCTGCCAGAGGTTAAAGCTGTTAATTCCCTTTAATGCAGATCATTTGTAGTCATTTGAAAATAAAAAATTCTTGTCATGTAAAAATAAAGAATACCCATTTTAATTCTCAGATTTTATGTATAAGGAAATAAAAACCAAGTCTTAAAATGATTAATGTTTTTTCGTGATTTCCAGTTCCCCATTCCTTGTTTTACAAAATAATGGGGACTCAGTTTGTAAAACAAAAAGAGGAAAATTACCTGTACAGCAATTACTTGAGGTGATCTTCACTGCATGGTGTTATTATTATCATCATTTCTCTTTGTCATGTTATATCACTTCGCTGATGTTTGCCTTTTTTTTCTGAAACACTGCTCTATTATTGTCCGGCCACATTCCAATCAGGTTGGGGTCTGGACTTTAACTTTTCCACTGTCACACCTGGAACGTTTTCTTTTTCAGCATTTAGAATATAACTGATACTCGGCATCACAACAGTTTTAGCCGAGCGGACTGCCTAGTGTTTGACTCCGGAATAGAGAAGAGTTCACGGTTGACTCAGTGACTCCAAAGTGCCTGAATTATCCCCACCCCCAATGTGTTTGAAAGCTGGTGTTCTGATCTGCTGCACATGGTTTTCACAAAGCATGGCACTGTGTTTTATGATCAAACATCTCTCCTTTGGTTTGGTGTATTCAAAGAACATTGTTCCACAAGTCTTGGGGTTTGTTCAAACACGACTTTGCAAACCTAAGCTGTACTGCTTTGTTCTTTTAGAGAGATAAAGCTTTTCCCTGCCAACCCTTTTAAAAAAGTCATACTTGTTCTGTATAATTCTAAATCTTACTGCACTGTCATGAACTCGTGACATTACTTATGTAGATTTTTGGAGCTGTCATTGTCCAGGAGCAACCCAAAGCTGAGAAGAAACACTTCACAACCTTTTTTTTTCCCTGCATGGAACATCACACCATGCATCAGCAATCTGATATGATTCATCACATAAGGCAAGAGGACATTATCAGAGGAAGAGAGCAAAAGAAAGAGACAAAGGGTAAAAGCGAGAAAGCAAGAGTCAAAACCAGACTGACTTTTACAGGAAAAGCTCAGAGTACAGTCGTCGATACGGCGGTGTCATTGGGAAAATCTGTCAAAATGATGCTGTGCTTCTTTAATGTTTAACATGTTAAGTGAAGTCTGTGGAGTCGAAGTTGAAGCACTTGGGTTTTTCTGAACTCTTTTTTTATTTACTTTTTATTATCTTCTCTGAGCGTTGCACAATTCAACCTTTCGGTGCATTTGCTGTGATGTCCACTCCACGGAAGATGGTCTGAAGTATTTTCCACTTCTAATTAATCCTTTTCACTGAGAGAAGACAAAATCCAAACTGTTATGAATATAACCGCATCAGACCGATGGGCAGCAACAGCTTTTCCTCCTCTGCAATGTAAAGACCTGAATGCTGCAAACTGCTCAAACTCCTGCTTCTAGAGGCGCTTACACATGCTGACAATCAGTTCATCAAATGCATTCGATCAGAAACCTGATAACTGCTTATCTTCTTAATTCCAATGGAAACAGTTACAACAGCTTAGTTTTAATTACTGTAAAGGAATAATGAAATAAGGTAAACTGGCATATCTCAGGATGCATTTATCTGAATTTAAGACCCGATAATGGCCAAATGATATATCATTTTTATTATTATCACTTCATCGCTGGTATGTTAAACTGTGGAATTAGGAAGGGGTATATTTTAGTCCCTTGCTTCTCAGTCCCTGAAAGCTGTCTAACAAAAGCTGAAAACTTTAATATACATCATGCAAACTGAGATGTAATTTTTGTCTTCTGAATGTTGGAGCGTCTACTCGGTATGACAGCTAATGAATAGGATTGCCCTGAGAGATATCTCAGAAATCATGGATCAGTACTCGTGAGCACTAAAAGGCTGAATAAATCTGCACCTCGATCTCACAATTGACTGTTATGCTCTATTTCAGTAAGAATGCAGCTTTGGGAGCACATTTACAACCAAATCCCTCTTCCGGTTAACAAAGTAGCTGGCGCTGATGAATAGAAATCAACACAAACACGTTGAGTTAAACTACTGCAGAACAAATCCTAGCCAGGAGAATGAAGCAGAACTATTTCTGTCTCACTACTTGCATTATTCATGGTAGAAATTACATGCCGGTCAATGGAACAACAGTGGGAAGCCTGAGTGAGGAATAGGAAGGGAAAATGGAACATAAATAAGGGATGGCTGCAGTCGATAATAGGAGTGATAGAGTCAGAAGCTTCAATTCATTGGTTGGAAGATTAATGGTGCAGAACTGTGGGGAGACGGTAAGACGCAATGGAGATGAAGCAAGGAAGAAAGAGAGGCAAGGAGAGAAATGGACAGATGAGGAAAAGAAAAACTGCCAGGAGGAAAGGAAGACAACAATTTATTCTGATCCTGCGAGGACATTAATGGAGCACTGCTTTGAATGTCGTAATAAAGAAGATGTGTATGCATATGTGACTACAGCTCCTGAGTACTGAAAACATGCAGTACTGTAGGTCTGCGTGGCTTTTATGTGTGCAATCATGAATGTGTTCATACAAGCAATCAGCAGATATTGAGCGAGACCGCATCAATAAAGCCAACACACTGTCAAACACCATGAAGGACAAACTCTTTCAGGATCTACAGTGGCCTAAAAAGCTTCATCTGTGTCATTTCACTCCACTTTAAAATCAAAATGGATTTCCCAAGGCTCTGCAGTTTATTCCCAATCCCATTTCCCACAAACCGATTGCAGCATTTCAAATGTTACTAAATATGTCAACTGAGCTGAAGAAACTGAATCACAGACCTATAAGTAAAAATTTATTTCCTTTTCTATCAGATTTGTTTCTATTAAATATATTTTCCGGAGTGATGGAGATTTATAAGAAAAAAAAAAAAAAAAGGTTCACTAATCAAATCATTAATGTCTGCAGTGCAGAATTACATGAAAATCTAAATGATTCAACAGCAGGATTTTGCATTCGGTCGAGTGGTGGAGAGAAAGTATGTTCTCTTGCATAGCAGTTGTTTGCATTGTAATTCATACGCGCTGTGCACAGATGTAAGAATAATACTCTGGAGAGAACACTAAAAATACTTTTGATTAGTGTAAATTAGACAACAGATCTTAATTAAGATAAAAGTGAGATGAGTGAAAAAGGAGAATTGTTTGGAGTGGGGTGATGAAGAGAACAGAGATCTGAGCTCCTCCTTTAGTGCATCAATATTTACTTTCCCTTAATCAAAGAATGTTGCACCACATATGTTTTGTTGTGCAGTTTGGACACAGAATGAGCGTAAAAATTAGGTCTGACTTCCCACACATTCTGATTATGACCGATGGGGTGTGACACTGGGCAGCTGGCAAATATGACAGCCAAACAGGGAAGTGGAAGTGCTAATCATCCCTGATCTGTTGCTGCTTAGCCTGACCTAATAACCAGAGTGCAGGCTTCACAAAGACTAAAGCAGTCTCAGGCAGACACAGAAAACTCCATTTCTAACAGTCTCTGGCAATGCTATAAACCCATAAGAATGTTTTGTTTTAAGATTCTTTTTTCTATGATCAAAATACTGATTTTCAGCCACGGCTCTTCAGCACAGAGATCTCTACAGATTTTCGGAATCTTTTAACGATACTATGTAGCCTTACTCTGGAATATTCAGCAAAGTCTCAGAAAGTTCATGTTGAGGAGTATCATTTGGAAATTGCTCCAAAATTTGTAAACACTGTTTGTTTCAGATAACTATTCCCATTTGTGTTATTTCTTTTTAATGGCGCTTAGGTACCTTGTCCAAACGTTTTCTTGACATACTATTTCCATGAAATCCAAAGTGAACTTCTATATAATTCATAACAAAGCAACATGTCTTCTTTTTGAGATTTAATTAAGTTATTTTTACTGTGCTACTGTAAATAAGACATGTTTATGTTTGTGTTGTATGTTTATTTTCAACTTAAATGATGGGGTTAAGAAGAAGAATCCAGATTTGCAAAGACCTGAATGGAAACTGAAGTTTGTGGTTTGTGGTGTAGCAGAAAACATCCCTGTAAATGTAAAGCACCTTTGCCATGTGTTTTAAAATCTGTAGTAACTGAGCTTGTTTACATCTTTTTGGAAATTTAAAAAAATAACTTAAGAATAATAAAAAAAATAATAACGTAATAATATGTTAAACGGTATTGTTTTGTGAATTGCATACATTTCAAAAAGTCCATAAATTATTAATTTAAAGTAAGCCAGAATGAAATTAAGAAAGCATGATGTGGAAGTCAGAGAATACACAATGAAACCATGTTGATTACAAGAACAAATTTCTGTATAGTGAACTACAGACTATACTAAAAATTATGTAACATTTCATTTATTTGGCATTTTTTTGTGCAAAGTGCTTTTAAAAAATGCTTTACGACGAAATGAAAAAAATAGACAAAAAAGATTATGAACAACATGTTTCAGAATCCTAAATAGATTGGACATTTTCAGCTAGCTCATCAGCACTGTTCTCACAAGAAGCTCACCCATGTCAGTTGACTGGTTTTTTGTAAATTATTATGGTCATTACTGAAATGATTTCATTTGCATCTGCATTCATATCAGAGCATCAGTGGGAGATCTCCCAGAGACCCTGCCTCTCTCATTAGCTCTTTTTTTCCTCTGGACTGCAGCCTCATTTTAATTTGTTTTAGTAAAATGTCACGTGAAACTTATAGAGGTTTCAGCCGCTGAGTGGCAGTGATGTGCAGCCACGGCTTTGACTCCTGGACATATTGATGTTTTCTCAGGTTTTAATTTGGCAATCTAATTAGGACTTTGTTGCATCATGTCCAGATGAGATGTAGAAAAAACACAGATGATGGGTTCCTGCAATGAAATCTAATCTCGCTGCTGTTTTCTGTCATGTATGTGCTTTTTGTGTATGTGCTTGAAGTTGTATTTCTTTGACAAATTGCATGTAGAAAAACTGTGACGCCTGCATCCAAAGCCAGTTTTCTCTCTTCATTGCTTCCTCTGAACATTTCCAGGTGTGTTGAGAATTTCACAATTCTGAGCAGCATGCAAACAAGAAAGCATATGCATGCCTAAATATTCGCTATTTGAAACTGCTGCAAGTCCAGGATGCAACATGAGGTAACTCTCCATCCATACTAAACAAAAACCTCAGTATTAAAGAAACTTTGAAATGCTGTCATTTACGGCACATAACCCAAGGACCCTTGACAAGTATTGGAAAATGCTCCTGAATCGCTTAACAACAAGAACCACTTAAACAAACACAAACACATTTAAAGATTTATGTTTTTACAATCGCTCTAAGTCCATTGCAAATGATGCACACATTACTAGATGGACCACTAACACAATCAGGTATGCTCATATGTTAATATAAAATGCATTTCTTAAAAAGGAAGTAACAAAATATCCCTAAAGAAATGACAAAAAAATGTATTTGTATTAGTTTTCCCAATTTACAGAAAAATTAAAAGCTCCTACATTTTTCACACATTCAAATTCATGATATCTGAATCCTCAGCTGCTTATTAGGAGCCAATTATTAGATCTTCCACAAGAGGTAGCATGTAGCAGACTCGTCTTTTTTAAACCACTGACACTTAGTTCTGCTATTTTTTTCAATCCAAGTCAAAATGTAAATAAGTACCTAAAGGCCTCCAGTAAAAAAAAAATCCTTGATGTCTTAATTGGAATTCGATCCCTACATTTAAAATAATTGCTTCAAAAATAACGAAAGGTGCAAGTCAGTGCAAGAGAATAAATTAAAGAAGTTTTCAGCAGACAAGTCAAACTGGAGGAAAAAAAGTCCTTGTGTTACCTTTGATGAGCTTATCCGATTTGTTTAATCATTATGTTCCTAAATATTTGCCAGAACCGATCAAGGTACCCTAGCTAATAACAATCACCACCAAGCTAATGCACAGCATTTTGTTCAAACTGTAAAACGGTGAGCAACATTTCTGCCTAAAAAAAAAGCCATCAATTTACATGTGCTTCAAACAACACTAATATGCTCCAATATGAGTCTCGGCTTCTGCTTCTAAGCATTAATTTCCCGTCATTCATACACTGGCAAGTAGACCTGAAGGGCTTCTGTTAGAACTAAAACACAGTGCTGGTGTCTGTATCAGTGTGTGTCTGCTTGGATAACACACATTCATGGACACACAATAACGTCCTTCATTATGATAGAGGTCGACCTCAGGGGAGCTTGTTGGAATCAATAAGCTAACTGTAAGAAATTGAGGTGGTGGTCACATCTTCATTATTTGTGACTGGAAGGTGAGTCAAAGAGAGGAAGAGAAACTAAACCGCAACTATGGAGAGGCCTTCAGGGAGTTTTACAGAATTCTCCTCTACTGGTACTCAGGGGTGAGGCACGTGCTACAGTTTGCAGATGATACGGTTATTGTGAGTCTGTTGCATGGTGATGAGGACAACCATGGGCTACTTGTGGGGGACCTTGTCTAAAGGTGCAGTGAAGCCCACCAGTAAAAACAACTTATGGCTTGGTTATTGTGGTCAGGAAATCCTCTCACTGTCCAAAACGGCAAAGGTGGAACAGTGCAAATACGTTGGTAAGGGTTGAGATAAGCTGAAATGTGATGCTAATGTGGAGGCAGTAACTAATAAGAGCCATCAACTGTTGTATTCCTGCAAGAAAGTAGAGGTTTTTATTGAGGCCTAAACATTGTAAACTTCTGCTTTATTTCCAGGTTTGGAAGTGTTAGAACAGAAGATTCTAGCAAGTAAAGCAGGGTGGTGAAGGTGGCCTCCCACATTCCTCACTACCTGCTGTATGTAAACAGCAGGTGATGATAGCCAGAGGCATTGTGGGAAACCGGAACCACCCTCTAAAGACTTTAAACCGCTTTCCTCAGGCTGGAGATCCAGAACTAAGACTAAGAAGTAAGCGACTAAATATCCTCTTTATTCCAGCGAAAGGTGATCTTTCTTTTTATGATTTCACGTAGTGTGTTTATCCTTTATAAGGTGTTTTTAAGTATTGAATGATCATTTTGGGTATTGTTTTCCTCTTGAAATGTCATTTTAGTGGTTTTTATTGGTGAATTTATTGGACAGTCATGTCTGGTGCATGCAAGTGGATTTTATTGTTTAACATTGTAATCTCTTGAGGACCTGTCTGTTAACAAGGTTTCCCATTAGGGACAATAAAAGTACTTGAACTGGAACTCAGTTCATAGATTTTCTTATTTCATGATGCTATTACAGGCGGTCTGAACAGCTAATTCCTTCTCTGAAAACTCCAAGGACACTGATAGTGGATGAATCAAAAAAATGAGCTCCAAGTAAAAAGTGAGTCAAGAGTCTATTTCTTCTACACAGAGACTGGCACAAGAACAGACACTAAATGTCTTTGATAAATTGAAAATTGTTTATTTTCTTTAATGAAATTCATGATATAACAACAGACTTTGGAAAACAAGAGAGAAAAAATATATGGGATATATCAGCCTCTTTGTTTTAACAGAAGCTACAGTACATCTATCACAACAACAACAGATGTAACCATTAATACGACCATCACAGAGGTTCCCCCAATAGACCGCAGGAGTGAGCCGGCACACACAATGATGGGGGTCACATGACTGAAAAACCCCAACAGCATCTGAATACAAAGGAGCCATAAAGCTGCATTTGACAGATCAATATGCTGTTAGACAGGTCTATAGGTTACCTAATGTTAGCTGTGGAACAACAGTAAGATGCTGCAGTCGCTGTGCTGCACTTTCAGCTCTTTTCAGCTGCCGCTCATTGCTTTATTCTCTCCCCTCTAGTGAGCAACAAGCTAGAAACCAATTTTCTGAACTCTGAGGCAACTGAAGTAATAAAATTCCCCCAGAAAATGAAAATCAAAAAGCAGTTCTGCCTCCAAATTGAATTTTAAGAAGAATGAAACATTTTAATGATGTAAGACTAAGGGAGCAGTGAATGCTCAGCTGTGTAATTAAACACATTTTTTGCATGTAAGTACATGCTTTACAAGCAAATCCAGAACTTTGAACTGACAAGACATACTGACTGTATAATAAGGGTTGCAGCACATTTCACAAGCCGTATCAGTGATATGTAGCTGCACCTGCCTTATTTCTGCTACTGACATTTCTGCTGACCAGCACTCCCTGACTCCCTCCCTTCCTTATGTAGTCTCTTCTTTGTAGCTTTCTTCCACAGGCACATTTCCAGCTCTTTCTTTCCTCCTTTATAATGTTAATGTCATTTAACTTCTTCCCCTAGTGCAGAAAAGTTCAATGGAAGCCGACTAAAAAGCCAACTTATCCCCCAACTACATACTGTATATGGAGAGCCATTTATAATATAAACACTCTAAGTTTGCTTTGCCCTCAATTTCAAGGTTCTGTGAAAGTGTACTGTATATTCTCCAGGGCAAAAAGAGATGAAGCTTCAGATTTAAGGAACTTTGAAAACCAGAAAAATATATCACGAAATAGCCAAAAAGGTTAGAGGAAAACTTTGATCTTGTACTTTTTAATTTGAAAAACTGGAAAACACAAAAAAAAGGAGAAAGGAGAAAAACTGGTGGCCAAATTGAATCCTTTTTTTTTCTCTCTCTCAAACTAAAATAAATACATAACATTAAATAAAACACTGCCCATAGCAGCAGGGAGGGAAAGGCTTTTGTTTGGTATTTTCTTACCTTCTCATTCTTTCCAACCCTCTCTTCTCTTTTTTTTTTATTTTGCCACCAGAGGAGAATATTTTCGAATCAGTTGGTCATATATGTATCTCTTCTGGATGATTGAAAATTTCTTTTGTTTCATATGTAGCTCTATCTTTTACACCACAGTTAGGCACTTTACTACAGTATTTTACATAAAGATACACTTTACAGCATGCCCATGCACGCTGCCATACATGAACAAACATATCCTTATAGTAATTTTGATTTTGTTTTATCCGTTTGTGATTATAATGAAAATAAGGAAAAGACAAAAACATGGCAAATATTGATCCTTCACCCACAGAAATATTTAGTACCTGCTACCTTTTTTTAATTGATTTTTTTATTGCTACATTGTCATATATATGTAATCAGGAGATAAAATTAGCTATATTGGGATATACATTCCAGCCATATCGCCCAGCCCTAATTAAAACGATCTCACACATGCATTTGTATGTTTCAGATGACAGGCTTCTTTCCCATTATAGGTGTCATCGCTTTAAAAAGCTGACTGACACCTAAACTAATTTTCATCCTTTTCTCTAAGTCTCTCTCTCTCTGTTTAACTCTAAATGACACAAGCTGATTTAATAAAATGTGTCTCTTCAACTCTCTTCACCCTGTATCTGGAGATTATACATCCTTGTATTGATCAGGCCTATAATTAAACTGAATAAAATGAAATAGAATAAAATGATTTTAAAAAGTCTTTTATGCATCATCTGGTGTGTGCAGCTCATGAGGAAGAGGAGTAACCAGCCATTCGGAAAATTGGACGATCGATTCCAGGCTTCCCCTGACTACGTGTCGAAGTGCCCTTGGGCAAGATCCCCACGTTACCTCCAGAAGTGTCTGTCAGGGTATGAATGTGTGTGACAGGTAAAAGCACTTATAGAAGTGCTGTAAGAGTGTGTGTGAATGGGTGAATGTGAAGAAAAGGGCTATTCAAGTACCGTCCATTTGCCATCTTCTGCTAATTCCTCCATTCCCATTTGTCACCAAGACAACAAGACAGAGGGAGTGTAATTAAAATTGCCCCTGCTGCTTCATGTTTAATCTTGCTGTCAGCACACTGTAGCCCTGGAGTCACTTCGTGGCTATGGGCTGCCACCCTTTGGCCCTGTGGCTCTTTCATGTTGCCAAGTCATTCTGCAAGCTGCTGAAAATTAGGTCACATTTATTCAATTATATTCAGAAAATTCTACACCTCACCTGACGGAGACAATACATGGGATAGGAAAGTTTTATTATGTAGGAGTGGGATTCTTCCTCTGGGCTACAGTTCAAAATAGAGGCCAAAATTTAAACAAAAACAGAATCTGACATAAATTGTTATTTCTAATACAGAAACTCTGATTGGTTCAGGTTTTTAGATCAGCACTATGTTCCTTTATCCGGTAAAAGCTCCTTTTTTTAGCTTTCAGAGAGTGAATGTGTTGTGTGAGCTATGAATTTCCCCCCTACATGGGAAACACACACCACAAACACACACACGATTATGTTTTCTGGTTTGACCTTAGCAGTAATTTAACTTGGATTATTCTTCCTGCTTCACTTTCACTTTTCATCATTGTGCCTCTCTGACATCTGCTCTATCACAGCACCTACAAGAGAAAATCCCAAACAGCTTCGTAGCAACCAATGTTGTCCGTGCACACTTGTAAAGATGGATAGCACCGAGAAGAGAACAATGAATCTTCATCATAGCCCGTCACTGCTTCGCCCTCGCCCATATACACCCACAGTCCCAAGCTGCTTATTTCTCCTCCGACTGTGTTTGTGCATCGCAGACCCTATACTTCCCCCCATCCTCCACGTATGCTTTCTATCCATTTATTCAGGCATCCATCCGTCTGTCCATATGACCAAACTGCGGACACATGAAGAGAAGTGAGGAGGTGATTTATAGCGCATCCCAGGACATTGCATCTGCCTCTTTTCTTGCAACACACCCACGGTTTGTTCTGGAGCTCCCATCAATATCAACAATGTCTGTGGGTTGCAATTTCATCCACCTGCAAGCATCTTGTCAGATCAAATGTAGCAAGAGCAGTACTGCACCAACACATACCGACACCTATAATAGCACTCACTCATGCACAAGAATAGGGAGGTGGTGAGTGCATAATTAATACGCTCTCTGCATGTTGTCTGAGCTCTGCTTCCTACTGTTGATCCTCAGCAGCAGGGAAACTCTTCTTGGTTGGTGTAGCCCAAAAAAAAGAGAAAAAAAGATTGCATCTTGAACTTTTATTGAATTATTGCAAAAGGCTCCTTGGATGCAGACAGGCAATGATTGTCTATGTCACAGTGGTTGCTCAGGGTCAAATCTTTCAATCTTACTCTGTACATCTGTCACATCGCCTCTTTTTCAGTCACGGTGTCCATCCCATCTATGTCAGATTCCTCATTCTCTCTGTCCATCACATCCACATCAAATTTCTTTTTCTTTCTGCGTTAAAATCAGTTTAAAAAGTCCGGTTTTGTAGTATGGGTAATCTGGAAATGTATATATACAGTCAGTCCTTTATGGTTGTAGGTGCAGGACAAAAATTCAGACAGATTTCCTGCAGCCAAATGACATTTCTCCTCCGCACGACACAGCCAGTGCATTCAGTGTTTTCAGTTTTCCATGCTACATTTCATGTAACAGGCACGTAAAATGAATCAATCAAAATACACCTCAAAACGCCTTCTCTCACGTTCATGTTTTGCGCGTCAATCGCTGACTCCTTCATGAGGCCTTTGGGGCAAAATAACGTAAATCTGACACGAGAGGACTTCTGTTGACCTTTGCTGGTTGTAGCTTTTAATTACCATCTGTTTGGTTTGTTCATCTTCACGAGCTGATCTCCTACTTCTTCTGCAAATGACATGTTAACCCTCATTTAAACCTCATCTGCCAATCAGGTGCTGGCATTTGCATTAACTGCAAGAGAGCTAAAAGGAGGATGTGTCAACAGAAAAACAAGCAGGACAGACTGATGTGGTTTGGTCATGGTCTGTCAATACAGTGGTACCTGTGTGTTTGCATACAAGTCGTAATGAAGACAGATTTGGAGAAGTAATGTAGGGGACTAGTTTTTCAGAGTAAGAGGAAATGCAGGCACAATTAAAATGTGAAAAGAAAGATAAAATAGCTTCTTCTTTTTTAGCTGCATGTTTTCTATAGAGCACATAAAAGTGTGAAATGGACGTTTAGATACTGGTGAAATGCA
The DNA here is from genome assembly GCA_036024015.1 of Craterocephalus amniculus. Classification (NCBI taxonomy): domain Eukaryota; kingdom Metazoa; phylum Chordata; class Actinopteri; order Atheriniformes; family Atherinidae; genus Craterocephalus; species Craterocephalus amniculus. The sequence continues at coordinate 33,407 of JAVQJG010084840.1, read as the reverse complement.
AAACCACTGTCGGCTGTGGTTAACTGAACATTTGCCTGATGTCAGCCATATGGTAAGAATTTAGAGGCTTAACAATGTGAGGAAATTCTGAAAAGTGTCTCTGCTCCCTGTTTTCTGCTACATTAAGTAAATCAGGTTAATCAGTGTTAGCAGCAGGCTGGAGATTAAATGGTCTAGCTATGTAATCAAAGCTTGGTTTTAGCAATACTGGTCGTTTAGTAGTCAATTTACTTGTTACTGAGACTTCATCCAGAGTCGATTGGAAGGGAAAAACACTGTTTTCAAATGAAATAGTGTACATTAGTACACTGCTTTATGAACGTGCAAAAGATTTTTACATATACTCCAAATACTCTTAAAAGTGCAAAACCAGAGCTCCCTCCAATGTGTAGCCTTTGAACATAACCTCAAATAGAGTTTTAACATACATTTATGATACAAGTCTTTACTCCTTATATCAATGGCAGGAGAAGTAAAGTGTGAACAAGCGTGCACTAAAAAAAGGGAGACACTCACTCAAACAACGCCATTGATTCGCAGGTTACAATTAACACACTGTTGCTCCTGTCTGCTCCAGTGAAAATTGAAAAAGCCAATAAAAATTGGTTCGTTCGCCCCATCTGTCATCACACAAGAGTCCAAACCGTCCGCTCTGGATCCATATCCAAGCTTCCCAGCCAGCGGCATTGACTCGCATGTCGATATACCTGAAAACTTCTACTCGCTCAAGTGAGAAAAATACAGGCAGCGGCTGTTAATGACAGAATAAATCCAGGAGGACATTCAAAGGAATTGATGTCCTGACAATAACAACAGAGCCCAACTGTCCAGCAGAAGCGTTAGATTAATAGACTGCTTGGATGGCCTGTTTAGGCTATTAACCTAGGATGAGAAGAATAATTACCTTCTTTCCATTCTCCCAGCCATTTTACAATCCATGTTTAATCTTAATGTAACTTATCATAGCAGCACATCAAGTATAATGTATGATCTGATAAGTCACATGACAGGAAAAGCTCTTAAATGAACCGTGATCATTAAATACCTGGCAATGGCTTCTAAAGTTCACGCTCAGACGGTTTTCTGGTAATCAAAGCAGTGTGATCTGTGACTGCGCATCTTATAATGAGCAGACATTATAGCATTATAATTGCATTTGCTAGCATTATAATGGATCAATGTAAAGTGATATTTTAAAGCCGAACGTGCAGCTTTTCTCAATGAGTAGATATGAGTTGGATAATGAGGGGAGAGATGATGTTTAGCCAGGAAAGGATTTTGCAAACGGTGAGACTTGCAAAGCCGAATGAAATGGGTGATGTGTAGATTTAATGAGATCTGCGGCAGGACGCAGAGATTGCTTTAAACAACACATACAAGGATGAACAACTTCTTGCCTTTTTAACCTGCAGACAAAAGATTTGTGATACTAGGAGTTAAAGTTCTTTCTATGAACAGTCTTGACAGTAAAAGGTCTGATTTCCAAAAGGTATAAAGTTAAAGATGCAGCTCATTTATGTAATCTAACCTTTGTTTTTCCATCTTTCACCATATAAAAATAGATGCAAAGATTAACAGTGTTGTATGACAACAAGAAGGCTCTGGATTTGGACAACATGCAGTTCAGGGTCCACTTCCTGCTGAATGCCAACCAGTGTTAGGGCTGTGCATCTTCACTAGGCTCATGATTCGATTTTATTCCGATTATATTTTCAACAATTTCATTTTATTTGATTCAATGAAGCATCACTGTGTTGCATACCCAATTTATTTTATTGTTTCACTGCTACTTCAAGCAGTTTCAAGCAGTCACATTACTATTAACTCCCTTTTTATCTAGTATTTATAACTTTTTTTAGAAATCAATCAGTACATGGTTTAAAACCGATGATGTTTTTGTTGCTGCACTGTGATGCAACATAAAAACGTTTCATTTCAACACCTCTAACCAGTTTGGGATCGACTTCAACACCTCTGGACCAGAAGATACACATTTTGAAGATGAGAAGCCAGAAGAAGGTTTCTGCATCATATTTTGTATGATTATTTTGATTTTATGCATTCCTCAAGTTCAGTAAGTGTTTTCGCATTTTCTTTTCCTTGGTTTCTTGAAAGTTGTACCCACAGAGTTAATGATAATAAGGTCAGATGATTGTGAGGGCCATGGCAAAATTGTGCATCTTAAAGCATCGCAACACAAGTTTCTGACCTTAAAACTTGACCTGTTCTGGTTGCACATTGATATTCATTATGCACATTTCTGTCCCGGGGCTGAGAGACTGCCTGCCCCCGGCCATCACATGATGGCTGGATTTTGCATTATGGCACAACGTCACATGTCAACAACTGGAAATCAAGACACTGGCCATTTTAAATGCGCACCATGGCTGAGTCTGCAAAGAAACAGATGAGGAAATTATTAGAGGAAGTGAGAATAAGAAAATGAGAAAATATTAGAGCAACCGATAGTGACAGAGTTTTATCAGTCCGATGTCTTTCCTCTTTCTGGCTGAATTACAAGCCCTGTGCTTTTCAATTAGAAAGGTGTTTTTTTTTTCCTTCTTTTATTTCCTATATCAGCTTGATCACAGCCGTCAAGCCAGAGTAGCCCAATGCATCTGTACTCTAGTCCAACCCCCTAACACTTTCTCTCTTAACATTACAAACACGAGAGAGAGAAAAAAAATTAATTTTAAAGCCTACCCCTTATTTGTGACCATTAACCTTTTAATTTGGACAAGTGCTTAAGGGAGTCTGCCAACTGGTGGGATAATGTTTGAGGGGAAACAGTATTTATAAAGCTTTAAAAACGCTGCAATTTGCCCTCCCCTCAAAATGAATGGTTAGGAATGGCAAGTAAAGAAATACATCTTCATTAAATAAGCCCCTGGGAGAGAAACTGATTAATTTTAAACTAGGTATAATAATCAGTAATGTAAACAGTAACGCATCATTATAATATGATCTGCCCTGCAAGCGCATACATGAATATTTTACGTTTATTGCTGTATTTGATCGCAACTCCTGCTGTGAAGCCATCCATGAATCCTGTCAAAACAGTTCAAAACAACAAACAATAAAAGTCTCTTAAAGGAGACTAAGGCAGTGCAGGCATGATCCGTTTCATCCACACAACTTCAGCTTTTAATAAATGTAAAGATAGTTGCTCCATCACACCCCATAACTACGCAGAAAAACCTGCAATTTTGAAAGTTAAGAGGGGTTCAAATAACTGCCGTGCAACACACTATACAGACTTTTTCTGCAGATAGGTGATTCTCAGTGTGTAATTCTTATAAATCATTCATCCACTGTTATTGTTGCTGACAAAAGGCATATTATATTTACTTAAGCATCCATTATAACGAAGTGTTTGCACACAGGTCATAAATGCTAAACCAATGCATAAACATTATCATATAAACTACTGTTTATGTTCTCATTTATGGGAGAGGGGTTGGAGAAGTGGAGACAGGTGGCGAGGAAGTGCTGACCGGGCAACGGCAGACGCTGAGGTGCAAAAGAAACCGAGATGAGTGACCAATGATAAAGAATCACTGAAAGATTTTGATAAATCAATCAAGTGGCTCCAAGTGTCTGGTTTCTTCCTGGACAGCATGGGGACGAGCTGAGATCAATGAGGAAGACCCGCGGTCTGGTTCACCACAGGAGACGATGCAGAAAACACACACTCTAGAATAACGAGTGGAGGGCAGAAAGTGATAGGACAGAGTTTTACATTTTCTGCAGTTTGATGCTTCACGGCACATCAATGAGTTACACAGCTCTCCATAATACCGCTTAATGTTTTGAGGCCACTGTCAGATGAAAGAGTAGGATCTATTTGTTTAACACTAGAAAACCCAGAGTTTTCTTACCCCTGCCCAGAACACAGCCAAAAGGCTGCCAGTCACGTAAAATCAGCTGATGCAGCGGTGAGGAATTAAAACGTTTATAGAGACATAGCTCATGTTGTTTTATCTTCACATGTGTTGGTGTCGCGCTAGCATGACGCCGCGCTGGAAGCCCCGCATGCCGGCAGTGGCTCGACTTTCAGTGGAAACGCTTCTCTGAATGGGCCGGACCATTCAGGACCGTACCGACCCGTACCGACCCGACCCGTACTCCTCAGTGGAAACGAGCCTTAACACTACTCAATGCACATTACCACATATAAAAGCTAAAAATTATTCAGAATTAAAAGATTTTCTTTCGGGTTTACATGGAAATATTAATTTAGAACTAAGGTTTACATGGAAAACACATCTTCTTACTTCTGCTTTGAAACTGAGAGTCGGGAAGGGTTCTGATTGGGATTCGTTCAGAGAGGCTTCAGAGACTTGCTGAAAACTACAAAAGATGATTACTGGCTGCTATCCAACAAAAGGAATACACAATTAGCATCAGAGGGGCTAATAATCATGACCCTGGTAGTTTTGGGTTTTTGTAGAATAATTTAATTTCAGTGTTGAAAGTAAAATAATAGCATCCAAAACTAAACTATGATGTTTGAAGAACCTGGATTAAAAATTATTTGGTTTATTTAAAAGTTATGAGAAATGCTTTAAAAATAATTATAAAACAATTCTGCTCTGAAGTGTACCGTATGTACCTACGTCTACCGGAAATGGGAAAAAAAGTAGCTATGAAGCAGCTAGTGGCTAGCATGCTACATCACTTTCATGTGAACAGACTTTGGTTTATGGAGGTTTACATGGCAGAGGATGAGAGAGGAATTGTCTGATTTGGAATAAAAAAAATAAACCAGCCATGTGGAATACAGTGTTTCTGTTATTTTGACCAAGACATGACACATTTGTTTCATTACAACCTGAGGAAACAATATTCAGGCCAGCTTCATCTTATTCAGATCTAGCCGCCACACTAATGCAGCAAAGCATGGTGGTGGGAGTGTGATCATATGGAGTCCACAGAATGACAAAGTCAGAGCACGCCACCAAAAATCTGTTTCCACAAAGAAACCAAGAGAAAAAAAGACATGAATGTCAAGAATGCAGCCCGACTTGAATTTTGTAGTTTTAAGGTCATCCTAAAACAACCACCAAACAGAGAGAAATCGTCCCAGAAGTTTATCTGGAAAAACAAGACCTGTAAAAGATTTTCAGAACAAGATCTGTCAGAACTGAGAACTGCAGCGTTAAACCAGCATTAAAGAAAATAGTTGTTTACATAAACATCAGCTGCAGCCCTGCCAAGTTCAAACATAGTTATTACAAAGTGAATTTATCTCAGGTTGTGCTGCTAACTGGGTAAAACTGGGCCTTCGGGGAAAGCAAACTGGCATTTTTCATCCCAGCTCTCAGCCAGAGGAAAGTTCATTGGAGGTTTCCGCTTTCATGTTGATGCTTTCTGCCGCGGCGTGAGAAAACGTTTGCAGCAGCAGCAGCAGCAGCCACACTGATCTGCACACTCACTCATTCACAGGTGACGTCTCCACAGCCTCACCTCTGCCTGAGTCTCCCTGACCTACATAATACGTCTGAGAGCTGTCAGCGCGAAGCTGAAGGTCGGCCTGCTGAGCGCAGCGTCGGCAGCGTTCCTGCAGGGCTGATAGCGAGGAGAAAGGAGGCCTGGAGGAACTCTGCAGGCAAGCCCGGGCTCGTCAGGAGGCCCGACAGGAACGAGAAGCCGGCCGAGAATCAGAGGATTTGGTGCTTCAGTCGTCCGTGAGGCAGGTTTTGCAGTTCGCAAACTGCCGTATGAAATGACACAAACATTTCTCCATGCAGCCCTTGTGACACCTCGCACAGGAAGTGGACACACACACACACACACACACACACACACACAGATGTAAGCTCGTCCTGAATCATGCATTTGCAGCACCGCCTCCTGATCTTTATCAAGACTCACAAACTTGTGGGAGGAAGGAGAAGGAAAAAACGCTCACTCAGGAGCTGGGTTTCTTTCAAAAGTTGAATCTCAGGTTTGATGCAAAAGCCTTTCATAGAGCAGCCCGTCCTCTCATTTTGCTGATTTGTGTTCATTTTTCTCAGGAAAATAAATAAATAAATAAATAAAAGAAATGCAAGTCAGGAACTAAACGGAGGAGTCCTGCACTTTAAAGAGTGAAAGCTGAGCGACCTGCGACCACCCGCTGTCCCTGCTGCTACCATCAGGCCCATCTGTGCTTCACAAAACATCTGTTTCTGCACTGAATTCACCACAGATAAATACCTACAGGCCGTCATAATGTCACCAGCCCTGATTCACGTATCAAACATGCCAATCCAGGCGGACCCATACCGTTTGTTCTTTTTTTACTGACATGGTTTCAGTATAAATCATGACTCAGCTTTTTGTTCTAAAGCCATTAGCACCAAAGCCTGCATATAAACCCTCACCTCGCTCCCTGATGCTGCTTTTAAAGGCAAAAAGGTGTAAAAGTGTACGAACCTTAACATTAACTTCCTGTTATTTCCCATATTGAAGTTTTTTCCAGGCTAGACTGGAGATATGTTGCTAAGCAACACGAGCCAGGATGCTCTTATGATATTGGGTGCAGCTTTTTGCTGATAATCATGCAGCAAACGCTGCCGTCATAAAGCTGCAGCACATCCGCTGCTGCATGCTAAGCCGGCCGTCCAGCTTCTCTGGTCCTTTTCTGACACAGCCGCGTGGGGGATTCGGTTCAGGACTTTTTCTATTTTAGTTGGATCCGTCTTTGTTACTCTGATCTTGTTTGTAAGTGAAGCTGCTGCTCCTTATAACGGCTAACAGGAAACATAAATTCGGTGCATTCATCCCATAATCCTCGGTTAGACTTCGTGGGCCTGCCTGCACATGTATGTGTAGCTGCGTGTACATGGCTCCCATGCACATTTGTTTTTACAACAGTAATAAATCAACAATAAAACGATGTGGTAGCACTTTTCTAAACAATGTTAAAAAGTGCTTAACACAAGCAGAGAATTGTATAAAGCGGCAAATGAAACTTGATGAAATTCCGGATGCAGGATTCATTCAAACAAATGAAATAAGTAATAAAGGCCATACAGTAAAAGCTAGAGTATAATATTAGCACAACACTGTCCGTCTATCAAGGCAGCCGCTTTAGCTGTAATAGAAAATGTTAAATGTCCATCACACACGAAGTTCCTCTCAAAACACAATAAATCTTTCTACCAGCAGCTTCATCTGGACATGGAGTATTTGTCCCCCAAAGCTGGTTTACCGGTTCAGCTGGCTGGACTATGAGGTAATCTCAGGTTTTCTGCTCTGAAATGACTAATCCTGATAAGTTAATGCAGGTTTTGTTTTCTCCAGCATGATGAGCAGAGGGTCCGCCACCATGAGCACGGCCACATCTGTCAGAACCTCTTTAAATAAACCAAACTACCTGCTTCGTTTTCAGTAGATTGTTTAAAATGTTCCACTGGCCAATTGTCTGAAAACTTCCCCGTAGCCTGAAAAGAGAAACAATTCGTTGTGTAATCTCATCATTCGCTGACATTCTGGCAGATGTCTCCACTGATTATCTTCAGTTGTAAGTAGGACTTTTCCATTTCGGGGTCTGGTTTTGCAATCTAGCGCAATATATGTGGACTTTATAGCTACTTTCTTTGCAGAGTCATCTGGTCTCTGATGATGTAACCCCCCGGGATTCCTCTCATCATACGGTGGTCCTGGTTAATGCTCACCATAAACTCCGGGGTTGAGGGGTCATTACAGTCGATGAACCTGAACCTGCTTTCTATCCCTCCGATGTCCATATATTGGTCGTGAAAGGGGTAAAGCCTTCGTGGTGAGCCCACAGCAATATTCATGGGAATTACTAGATATTAACGTAAAATTTAATAAAATAAAATAATTCAATTAAAGTACATAATATAATATAAATGGTAAATGGACTGTACTTGTATAGCGCTTTTCTAGTCATAGAACACTCAAAGCGCTTCAAATGAGAAATCTCATTCACCCATTCATACCCATTCACACAGCACCTATATTGAAACATACTGGGCGCAAGGAACTAACATTCACACACATTCATACACCCGATAGGCACATCGGGAGGCAAGGTAGGGTTCAGTGTCTTGCCCAAGGATGAAATAAACTGAAATACACAAAAAATGAAATAAAATTAAATTACATTAAATTAAATTTTAAAAAGCAGAGGTTTTCCTTTTTTGTTATTTTAAGCCCAATTTTTGGGCTCAATTTGTAGGTTTGGCGTGGACGTGCACACTCTGGCTCAACAAACCCGGGGTTGTGATAGCCGACATGTAGCCATGTAGTTTTGGAACCGACAACCCTGGTGTAGACATCAGGGGATTTGGCAATCTGGACTGCAGGCTTTAACATGACTCAGGTTTTTTCTCTGTTTCTATGTGTTTTTAATGTCTGTCAACAGTGACCTTGGATGTTCTGATAAGGTGCTTTTTAATAAAATGTATTATTATCATTATTATTATCACAGGCTTTCCTTCCTGGATTCATGGTTGCGTGTTGTTGTGTTTAAGTGGAGCAGAAGTAATGATGGTGTAAGTTTGAGGGGTGACAAGCTATGAAAATAACCTCCCCCTACATACCACAACTCAGCCCACAAAACGATTGCAACATTTCTTTCGAAGTTTGCTTCACGTCTTCTGTCCTCTTAATGCTTCCTGTGCTAATATTGCTCTATGCTGCTGTTATTTACTTTGCCTAAAAACATGATTTAGCATCACGATAACGTCCCGGCGCTCTGCAATAGCTCACAGATGACTGCATTATCAGGTGACATATTTATGAGCGTTTTATTGCTCCAAATTCAGGTTTTAATGCCCCACTTTCGCATCTGGGTGCTTTCTAACGCTGTCAATACAATAAAACTCCACATAATGATTAACTGTCATCCAAATACATGATTAACAAGTTAATCATCTTTCTGCTCCGAGCTGTGCTCATCATATCCTAAAAGTGATTTATTTGTTCATTATAAGGTTAATATCAGAAATGGGTATTTATTGGAAATAAACATTTATTGAAATATGTTTGGTTTGTTTCACCGTATAAAAGGAAATAAACATCCATCCAATCTGTTTGTTTTATCAAGAGGGTTATAATGATGACAGTTATCATGATGACAGCATTAACTGGTTGCTGTGACTGGTTTAGCGCTTTTCCAGGCCTTCTTGTAGAGATGTGAAGCAACACTAACATAACTGCATGTTATTTCCTGTCAGCACTACTTCCACTGAATTTTTACTCTTACTTCCAAGTGCTTTTTAATCTCATTTGCTCCTTCCTCTGAAACTCAGAAGCACGCCGACTCTTGCATGGAGCTTCGCTCGCACATTATGACATTCCCCACATCTCCGATTAGAGATTTGTAGAAGCTTAAGCTAGTTTACAGAAGCCTGCTTATTAAAGTACTTTAATAGTTTTAAAGGGCACTTTAGTATGTTTTTTAATCTGTCTTTGGGTAAATATAATGACCTTAAAGGAGCTTCAAGGACAGCAGCAGCTGTCACTGATGATCTGCTGACATTTTCTGTCCTTCAGGACTTTTTGGACCGTTCAGTTCAGCATCAAAATGTGGATATTTCATTTTTTTGGAGGGTAAATATTTGCCACCAGGTGCGGTCGGTGGGATTTATGTGGCCAGTAACTCTTATACATACAGAGCGTGCCGATGTGCTTAGACTGATCTGGTGAGACTAGCGGTGTTCTCCGCACACGTCTGTGTTAGAGGAAAGTCTTTGTGGACGCTCCATGGGTAGCTGTCAGGAGCCGTTTCATTACAACCTGAAGTGGGCGCCGACTCCCAGCGGTGAATTAAGGTAAGGCTAATTATGCTTCGGTTTTACACCACTTTTTTAGGCTTCGCAGAATATTTGCTGAATATAAACTCGTGAGTTTAAATTTTCCACTTTGATGTTTCCAGCTGCACATGTTACATTCCTGAAGAGATGTCAGCATATTTCTTATATTTCACAGTATTTTTGTGTCCTATTTTTTTTTATTTGATAGTTTTATAGCAAACATAAGAGCATTGCCGTGTCTTTGGTGGAGCGTTGTTACCATACTAAAATTTTTTTAAGCCCTGAATTTGTCACTGAGGCATTATCCTTTTTATTTAACAAATCACCTCTTTCTGTTTGCTGCTCAGACAGACTCTTATTTTCAAGATGTAAAGTTAAAGCTTTCTAAAGGTTTGAAGACTTTAATTCCACATTTGCTGCTTTTATTTCTTTACTACTTTTCAGTCCGTCCCTTGTTCCTGACCATTTTTAGAGGAATGCGGTTATTTTTTGTTAATATGACATATGACACTTCTCTCTGACTCAGGCAAGCATGAAAAAGGCACATAACTCAATGGATGAGCCAGCGCTATGTAAGAGGCAACTTCTAAATAGTATCTTTAGGCTCTTTGTTACATTAATAATAATAATAATAATAGAAATAATAATAATAACATTAATAAAAACCAAAATGTTGCAAAACAAGTGATTCCCTGAAAGCTTCAAGCTGGAAACTATATTAAACTTTATATAGAGTGCATTCTTAAAATGTTTTAATTTCAAAACTGGACAAGTGGAGGACAAAAGAAGGGTCAAGGTTAAAAAAATATCTACAGCTGATGAGGAGGATCTGAAAGAAATGCCCCGTAAAGAGAGACCTGACACAGGACAGTAGATCCACCTTGATGAATAACTTCATCAGAAATACAGGTACTACTTGGAAAATTAGATTATGCTAGAAATATTGTTTATTCGGGCAATTCAACATAAAAGGTGAGACCTATATAGATGTAAGATTTTACTTTCAGTGGCCTGATATTTCTGTAGGGTCTGGGTTAAAATAATTTTTTTAGTGATTTCAAGCAATAATCTAATTTTCTGTGTTTTTTAATTTGAGGTTTTCTGAAGCTGCAAATCCTGATCAGCAAAATCCAATATCCAAATCCAAAAAACAAATAGAAGCTGAAATATATTGATTTGCATATTACTTATCTATATGTGTACATTTAATTTTTGAAGTCACAGAAATGCAGCAATTTTTTCGGGATATTGTAATTTTCCGAGTTGTGCCTGTGGTCTCCATCTCAAAGAGCCATTCTGACAGAAGGAGAACAGATAAAAGGCTGATGTCAGCTAAATGACACAAGGCCTGGGATGAACATCATGAGTCTGACGGAGGGATGAATCCTCCCCAGACTCTGAAACGCAACATTTCTGAAGCAGTGTGGGATCATCTGCACAGAGAACAAAACAAAAGGCTGAAAACATCCAAAGGAGCGCTTTGCAAAGTCTTTTTTTTTTAAAGAAATGACCAGAAAGTTAATCTAAGAGAGTTCAGACTGTTAAAGAAGATTTCAACACCAAACATAGACTTTGAATCATATCTGAATCTTTTTTTCTCTCCTTTTTGGGTAATTTCCTTCATGTCTGAACATGTTTCAGCAAATCACTGTTTTATACCCTGTTTTCTTGGTAATATAAGGAAATGAGGGACGCCTCAAGACTGCAAATCTAGTGTTCCTGTGGGAACTTTGTTGTTCTTATTCAGCATCAAACCCCCACATCTGCACGAAAACTCCATTTCCTGACAATGCAGTTATTAATTATTTAATCTAATATTGTCACATTTCCATACTTTGATCAGTTCAAGCTCTTGTTTCAAGCCAGAACCCTTCCTACACAATTACTAAAAAAGATCTAAACGCATATTTTAAGCATATAATGACATTAAAATACTCCTCTGTGACCTCTGGTGAGAATCTAATACTTCCACACTCACCCCCCACCTTTCTACGCAGCCCAGGCTTATTTCCAAACACTTCATGCGGTAACGTGAGAGTATTTAGGAGCTTTAGCTGCTGTAAAAAGTGATCAAAGAGTTAGTTTGCACGCAGCAGGCTGCACATCCTGCATGGTGCATTATTTCATCCTGTGAACACAGAACTGCTCTCCACACAAACTCAAAGTCACTCAGCTGACATGAGGACAAACCAAAGTCTGTGTGTGTCTGCGTGTGTGTGTGTGTTCAGGATGCCTCACCTCTCCAGCCGTACCCCCCACTGGCATCTTCTGCCAGGGATCTGCCAGCTGAGCCAAAGGCATCTTCTACTTTTCTTCTCCTTCTTCTTCTTTTTATTCCTCTCTGCTGCTCCGCTCCGCTCTCGTCCCTCCTTCCGTCGACACTTCTCAGTCGAGCCGGCTTCTCGCTTCTGCGCGTACTTCCTCTCCTTATAAGCTTCAGAAATGTTTTCACCGGCAGTCCCGTTCCTGTGTGTCAGCTGGAGCCGAACCAACCGAACCGAGCCGAGCTAATTCCGGGTCTGCCGCGGCGCTGATACCGCCCCTTCCTCCCGCGAGGAGACAAACATGAGGGAAAGCCAGCGATGAGGACGCCCTTTCTCGGAAACTGATCGACTTCACTAATCTGACTGTTTCTCTCGCTCCCTCCACCTCTCTCTCTCTCTCTCTCTCTCTCTTCCTCTCTCTCCCTCGCTTCCGTTGTTTCCCAATATGGCGGCCGGTGTCGGCTTACCTGTCCGTCAGACCGCTGCGTCACGCGTGCGTCACGTCAGGAGGCGGCATCGTCCGGAGGTAACGCGCATCTGCCGCGGCGCTTTGAACGCGTGGATAACCGAGCAATGGTCCAAGACTAGTTGTCCTCCTGGATTTCAACGACTGTTTCGGAAAATTACAACACTCGGAAATGAATTTAATTATTTTAAACCAACTCATTAATGAGTCTGGGACTATTTACGCTGATGTAATGTTTGATTTAGCTGTTCAAGTTTGTGAAATATGGCGTTTGAAATGCTCAACACCTGCGTTAACTAGATTTAATCACAAAAGCTTATGACTGCAAACAGACGCATAAGGGACATCAAAGTCATCAAGTGTGAGTCACACATACCTAAAGTGACTTTTTAAAAGCATCAAATGAGCAACCACAAGGGGACAAACAGTCATCCAGGAAGGGATCCAAAACCATGTTGAAATGAAGATATGATCTAAACAATACAGAAAACACCCATTAAGATATCAGAATTAGACCCACTTCTAAAAGGGACGAACGTAACAGCAAAGAGATTAAGAATAAGCCCCACAGCAACTTGGAACAATCACGTTAAGAAAATAACAGGAGACAAAAGATGTGCTGAATGACATGAAAGAACTGCACATGAACACAAAAGAAAAATCTGCAGCCACAGAAATGGCAAAAACAAACCACAAATTTATTAAATACTATAAAGATATTATACTCAACAGGCAAAACAACCACAATATTACCTCTAAGAGACCAGAAAACATTATCAAAGAATGACGAAACAATCTCAGAGAGATGCAGGACAACCTCAGAGATAGGCTGCTAAGCATCTATACAAACAGTCTGATCACAAACAGATACAAAATTATGTCTTTAAAGACACATTTCAGCCACAGTATCCACAAAATCACCACTACCACAGATATAAAGCCAGAGAAATGCAGAGTGATGGAAAAGACAAATAAAAAGATCTTTTTAAGAAACACTGCAGACAGCAACCACAGGGTGATATACGGAGCCACAAATGTTGATAAGATGCAAAGCAGCCACAAAAACAAAATGCATTAAAACACCAACAGGAAATGATGCCGTGTAACCAAATAAACACAACAAATACGATGTAATCCCTTCAAATGGACAACAAATATAAAAAGATGAACACTAAACACATTTCAGATAACAACTATAGGCTATATTAAGATGTTGAAAGGGAACAACATGAACAAAAAACCATAAAAAGTAAAACTGTTTATAGAACTACACATCTGTTTCAATTTGGTTAAAAACAAACTGTTTAATGAGATGAATTATTGTTACAGAAATCCTCCCAAATTTCCTGCTCAGAGAGGCTGAAGCTTCTCAGAGCAGCCGCCCCAGTTTGGAGGCCGGCCTGGGGCCTTTTCGGCATTTCATCACCCTCTCTCTCTACACTTTCCTGTCAAGCTGCTTTCACATAAAGGACACTAATGCCCAAAAATGCTTTCACAAATTTCTCTAAAACATTCTGGAAATTACATTTAATCCCTGTCAGAGGACACATACTACATCTATTTTCCCAGGATCACAGGCTCCATCAGCCACCAGACTCCTGTTGCTGCTTTAATTATTTTCCCCTAAAATTAAAAGTTTTAATAATTATTCAAATAAAGAAAGGGGGTGGAAGTTACTTTTCTCCCCAATCGTGTTTGGCTTCTTCTGGAGTTTTTTTTTTTTCCAAACACTTTCCTTAATTCCACTACTTTGTTTATATTTCAATCTTAACTCAGAAATCAATCGATCAAGTTTAAAAGCTAACACACTGAAAAAGTCAAAATGGTATTTTCTGTCTTTATGAATGTCTTGACAAGTAATGTTTTAGTTATATCTTATGAGTTATGACTTTATGGACCGGCTGCTGTTTCATTGCTGTTAATGTGGAAAAATAAGCAGCTCTTATTTTTAGTCCTATAGCGACACCTGCTGGTCACTGCTGATGGAACAGCAACACACTGGTGATAAAGCATTTTTTTCTCACCATTTCTTGCCTTATTTATGCAATATAAAATATTTGGTCAATGTAAGGACAAATTTTTATTTATTTATACATTTATTATATTTTTTTTATTTCTATTTTATTTATCGACTTCAAACTACTGCTGCTAGTTTACAAAGCACTGAATTCATGTTTATAGGCAAAATACATTCAGGAACTTCTGGTTCCTTATAAACCAACCAGATCCCTCGGGTCATCAGGGTCAGTTCCCAGAGTGAGAACTAAACATGGAGAGGCAGCGTTCAGTTTTTATGCTCCTCACATGTGGAAATAACTCCCAGAAAGCTGCAGGTCTGCTTGAGATTGTCAGCAGTTTTACATTAGGGTTAAAAACTTTTCTATTTGCAGCCTTTTATGAAAACTACTGATAATTAACTTTTATTTCTTGTATTTGATCCTATTTTATTAACTAACATTTCTTTTTTCTTCTTATGTTCTTTTCTTTTAAACTTTTCAAACTTCATTTGCACCCTGTTGTAATACTTCAGTTTGACGTAAAGCAACTTTATCCATCATATACATGAAACATGCTATACAAATAAACTTGCGTTACTAACATTGCTGGATTTCCAACTACAGACTCAATTTTCCCATTTTGGTCAGAATTTATTTTACATGGAGTTTTACAGGTTATCAGTTTACACCATTTAATCGTGAAATAAACTTTTTTTTTTACACAGACTTCAAATATATCCAGAAACAATCTCCAAGTGACCCCAGAACTGCTGAAGTTTGTCCATAAAACCTAAAAAGTGTTTTTATTTTCCAGCATAGGAGTGCAATTCCTTCCAAACTTCCCTTGCCTTCGTCTCTTCGCCCACCAACCTCTCAGGAACCTCATGATGATGCTTGAAAGTTAAGCAGGAAAACTTTGTTTATTGGAGTCGAGTGGAAAAGTGACATTTGTGTTGGGCTGTATTGCAACCTTATTCTGTTCATCTTTGTAAAAACGGAGGAGGTGCATGTGTGTAAAAACGATCCCGAAGATATCCATGAACAGCACCAGTAAAACCCTGGATGTACCTGCAAAAGTTACCACTTTCTAATGTGTGGAAAAAAAAAATTTGTTACACCATTCAAACATCTCTGTTTTTTCCAAAGATCCCATGATGTGCCGGAGTCAGGTCGGGTGACCTTGTGAAGTTGAAAGAAATCAAAACCTGCTTTGTTTTGGTTTCTTGCTACATAAACTCATTTCATACAGGCGGTAACTTAAGTTTAGAAAATGACAGGAATAGGAGCAGGTACTTAAAATTTTCACTAAAACACATTTAAACCCACTTTGTCCATTTTAAAAGCAGCAAGAAAACGTCTGAAGGGCGGAAATATACAGCAAGTGGGGGACAGCTGGAGAAAAGCAACACAGACTTAACTGCGACTGCATT
The DNA here is from genome assembly GCA_036024015.1 of Craterocephalus amniculus. NCBI lineage: Eukaryota > Metazoa > Chordata > Actinopteri > Atheriniformes > Atherinidae > Craterocephalus > Craterocephalus amniculus. The sequence continues at coordinate 17,483 of JAVQJG010084840.1, read as the reverse complement.
TATACAAGCTTAAACTAGTTTTCCATTTCGTTTTTGTAACTTTAAAATGTCAAGTAAACATGGAGGAAGTTATGATGAACCTATAAAACAAAAACAAAAAAATCCCACAAATAGTAACTGAGGGAGAAGTTTTTGTGCGTATTTATCATGCAGCCCTGCAGGATTTCCCACCCGTAGACACAGCGCATCTTCTCACTTTCACTGGACTACACAATGAAAGGACACCAACAGACCGGTCAGATGTTCAGCAGGAATTATAACTTAGATAAATCTCTCTATAAAACTATAAATAAATAATACTGGCTGGTTTCAGGTAAAAACTGAGTCCCATTAAGGTGCTGAGATCTAAAGTCAGAGGTGTGTGTGTGCAGTGAAGCAGCATTTAGAAAGGACCGGGTGGGGTCTAGCTGACAGACTTGAGTTTGGACCAGGGGTGCGTCCCGCGGACTTCTATTGGCGGGCTGTTGTGGAAGATGTGGTTGCATAGTTCGTCCAGCGGCGGCTCCGGGTCAGAGGTCGCAAACTGAGCCGCCTCCTCCACCTCCTTACGGATCTCTACATCCATTTCCTGACGGGAGAGAAAAAATTCCCACCGTTAACTTTTATTTGTAAAGCACATTTTCCAAACATTACCGTGTAGTCTACCGTGTTTTTATGTGGAATTTTGCCTCCTTTAATAAAATAAGTTAGACATGTGGATGCAAATCTAACTGCAATGTTTAAAACATAGAAAAGAGGATGTCAGTGTATCTGTGGTTGATTATTTCTCGTTTCAATGACACAAATTGTTGTTCTATTATACATTTATGAAATATAACCTATAATCTACATATAATCCTTATGGATCGTGCTTCAATGGAATGAGCAGATACATGTGTTTAGTAACTAGAGATCCACAGATATGTATATTTTGTCTGATACCGATATTAATATTCTTGCAATGGCCGATAACTGGTGTTTTTAATTTAAAAAAGAAAAAAAAGGTTTTATTCTGTATAAAATGAAAGTTAACGTTAGCTGTATTAGCATCTTGACAAAATTTGATATGATGATAAAAAGGTGGTTTTGTACGATGATATGCAGACTCTTCCTCACATTACATTGATGTTGCAAGTATCGTGTTCTGCTTTTTGAGTATCATGAAAAACTACACTGACAATTTCTCCTCTTTAGCTAAACACCCCACAATTGTCCTTACTGTCACATGGCCAAACATTTACTTCCCGGACGACCACCGCTCTTACTCCAACACACACATGGCTAGAACTAAATATCTGCTGCCAATATCAGCCCAGTTTCTTCTTCTCAGACTGATTCCAATGTTTTAAATATTTTAATATATTTTATCTATTTTAATATTTTAAATTTTCTCATTTTTCTGCTAAAATTCTAAAAATAAAACCAAAGAGCAGAATCCGAGTGAAACACGTCCTCCCATTGCAACAAGACACTTGTAATTATAATATTAGAAAAAAATATAATTTTTTGAAAAACTATTAAAATTTGTTTCTATTCTTAGGTTTTAAAATAAAGAAAAAATGGGATGTAGTTTTTTTTTTTTTAAAAGATCATAGTTTCCAAACTAAATGAGAAGAAAAACTAACTCTAAAAGAATATTACTGGTATTTTAGTGTCATTATCATGTGGAAATTTAACATTTACTTGACATAACATCTACATTTAAGAACATTATTTGCTTCTTATCATGTTCAGCCTGTTATTAGAGCCACCTGAGGCTCCAGATCTGCAGACGCTTGTTCTAGAGGAACGAGGAAAGGAGCAGATATGTGGCTGTGTGCCATCCTCTCACCTTGAACTCCTCCACAGACGCCATGTTGTTGCTGAGCATGCGCTCCTTCAGCATGGAGATGGGGTCACTCTTGCTGCGCACCTCCTGAATCTCCTCCCGCGTGCGGTAGCTGCAGGTGGAACATGAAACCAGATCAAACCGGTGTGCTGGCTCATAGAAAGGCCACGCCTCCTCTGGGACCTAAGGCTGGTTCATTAGCCACAGCGATGGGGAAAATATGGCCTCCTGAACGTGACCCAGAGCTCCGTGATCCTGATGACTCACCTGACACCAGGGTCGCTCATGCTGTGTCCATGGTAACGGTAGGTCTGCAGCTCCATCAGGATGGGACCCTGAAACACACAGCAGGTCTTGATTTCAGCTATTTTAAGTTAATTTTTGCACAAAGCTTTTCCCCCTCTTCTCATATGAATTAAGCCCCGACAAAAGTATTCATTAACCCAGTGTTTCTACACACAGCTTCCTCTGCTGCACCAACCAAACACACATTAGTCAACTAAAGCATCGACTTGTGAAAACTGCCAACAGATTTCAGCTCTGTCTTCTCTTTCAGCCACAGACAGATATTCTGACATGTTAAAAATGTAAATAAACATAAGAGGTAATGATGGGGGCCTGTTGCTGCTAAATCATAGAAATACAGCTTCACTGCTAAAGAAGGGCAAATGGGTGTAATTTCAATGATCTGAATCCTGAATACCAGCAGCTTGGAAGATATCCTCATTTAACTTTTGCTTACATGGTTTCTCATTACCTCGGATAAAAAAACCAGGATAAAGTCAAGAAAGGATGTGATTTTTAAAAATACAGAAATAACAAATTTCACCCCTCCACCGTCTGTAAGGTGTTAGTGGACGTTTTGTTTTGCTGGAGAATTCAATCTTAATTTTCTCGTTAATGTTCTTCTGCAGTAAAATGCGGTTTGTCAGCTTGTTTACACAAACTGAGAAGGGAAGGAATATTCTTAAAGCAACACTTCATAACGGACCTGCCCATAACCTGAACCAGACAACCCAGTATAGAGGATGGATGGAGCAGATCTTAAAACTTAATTTAAAACTTAAAAATGTTTCAGCCTAAATGATCAGATTAAAAATGCTTCATGATAAATTCATCAGTTTTAATTAGTGATTTATTCCAAAAAACACTGATTTGTCTCACTTTGTTCCTTTCCCCAGCTTTGATCACAACAGCTGTAATGAGATAAGAGGTCTAAATATTAACAGCATTAAAAAGCCAAAACTCCAGGACAGAAAAAGACTCAATTTTACACGATTATGGGACAGAAAGTAGAGAAGAAGTTGTCAGTTTTACTTTTAAAAGCTCAGCTCACCTTTCCTGCTCTGCAGTGATCAGCAGCGAACTTTGTGGCCTCCCTGACACACAGGACGTCCATCCCATCCACCTGCAGAGAGAAGAACCCGCACAGGCGGTTTTAGTCTAAAACATGTAAACGAAGCCTCTCAGCCTGCAGCCCCTCTGAGCGCTCTGTGTGCAGTATCATACATGAGCATCAGACAGCTGGATGCATGCTCACACCTGCAACTGCCAGGAGGGGCCGTTAGCCGCCTCCTGTTATAGTCTGGGTCTGCAGAGGCCGGCTGCAGCGTACGGCCCACAGGCCCGCTGCAGCCCATGCCCCAGACCGGTACATGTTAACCACAGATACAAACAGCACGACGTTGTGTCTCACTCGGAGCCCCGGGATGAAGTCTCCCCGCTTGTAGTAGTCGGTGCTGGCGGCCGCTCGCTCCACCGACGTCCCCATGCCGTATTTGTTGTTCTCACAGATGAAGATACACGGCAGCTTCCAAAGGGCGGCCATGTTGTAGGTCTCAAAGAGCTGGCCCTGATTGGATCAGACCAAATGACGCGTCACTCCTGTTGTACCGTTTCACATGCTCATGGCGCGTTTTATTTTTGGTTTGTCATTTTCTAATGTCCATTATAAGCTTCAGTAGCTTTAAAATGCTTAAATTAGTTACTCATTTTCCTCTTTAAACTATTAGAAAGGGAAGCAAAAACAGTCATCTGCAAAATTATTCCTTCTCTTCCTTTAAGAGGAAAAAAACAGCTGTTACTGAAATAAACTACACACTTAAAAATGTGCTCAATCACAAATACTGTCAAATTTAAGATTTTTAATGGCTTTTTTCAGGTTTTGTTGCATATTTTTGCTGTCTGTAAAAAAGAAACTGCATTTATAGACCTTAGAGTGATTCTTAATGTACTATTTACAACATGTAATTTGAACATGTATTTATTGTTTTTTATTCTCTTGTTTGCATTCTATTCCATCCTTTATGTTGTACAGCGCTTTGGTATAATGTTATTGTTTAAATGTGCTCAGAGAAAATGGACAGGAACGGATTATATTTTTTACCAAATGCATGGCGCGTCAGAAAACTTTTTTCCACCACTGTATAACTGATAAAAAATAATAATGAATAAAAATTTGATGAAAATCATGACATTGTTTTTAATTGTGGTTCAATAAAAATGTTTTTTTTTTTTTTTTCAAGAAAAAAATGTGAGTAATTAATACAAGTTAGATCACTGAGGATCAAATATCTGTTAAGCATTGCTAAAGAATCTTCTGGACTTCTGCACCTGTCGGCAGGTATTCTGGCCCACTCCTCTCATTGGTCCAGGAATGTTTTGTTTGAGAGATTTTTAATCATTTTTTCAACTAATTTAAATTAAAATTATAATTTAGCAAATTTATACCTATTCAAAACTTTTCAGTCTCTGGTTATTTTAATTACAATCAAGAATTTTTCTTTTTCCTTTAATGGAAGGACAGGAATCGTTTTGCAGATGGCTGTAAGTGTTTGAAGCGTTTTATAAGGATAAAATATTCAGACGTTGATGTCCTGGTCTACAGCTCACCTGATTGGCTGCTCCGTCTCCGTAGAGCGTGACGCACACCTCGTTTTTGCCTTGGTACTGACAGGCCAGAGCGATGCCTGCTCCCAGAGGCACCTGCACAGTTCACCTCAGTTAACAACAGAAACGACTCGTTGGAAGCTGCATCACATTTCGTGCGCTTACTTGCGCGCCCACGATCCCGTTGCCTCCGTAAAAATGCGGCGCGTACATGTGCATAGATCCGCCCTTCCCTTTGGCCACGCCGCCTCTCCGGCCTGAGGAGGAAGCGTCGGTTTAAGGCATGAAATGTTAAACAAAGCAACTTGTTTGCTAAATCTTTAGCATCTACTCTCACCTGTGAGCTCGGCTAAGATCTCTTTAACGGAGATGCCGCGTGTGTACGTGTATCCGTGGGCGCGGTACGCCGTGATCAGATGGTCAGAGGAGTTGATGGCGGCCTCGATGCCTGCAGCACACGCTTCCTGTGGGAGGAGAAGCATGTAGATGGAGTGTGTTTCCTCAGGAATATGATCTTAAAGAGGGAATTTCACTAGGGCATATCTTCTTACTAAAATTAATACATTACCAAATCAACATAACAGATTTTCCTTATCGTACAGTTTTATTTAAAGAAGCTAGATTCTGCAGTTTTCTTTACCTGGATTCCTGTTTTTGCTCATTTTATGCTGACTATGTTTATGCTCACACAAAAAAGATAAATAATCAAAATAAAAACTATAAAATCCTGCAGAAAAACAGCATTCAGAAAATAATTACTTCAGAGGTGATTCAACAAGCTTTGAAAACATGATTTTTTTGCTTCTGAATCTGCTTTTGTTTCTGTTAAATGAGAAATATCTACATGAATATTTATGTCATTATATGCTTATCTCTAAAAACTGAAATAATTAAGGGGATCCTGCAGAAACAGGGAATTTAGTTACTATATTTCCTTTCAATGCTACTGTACATCTCCCATTGAGCTGAGAGCAAATCTTCACTCTGATATTCAGTTAAACCGTCCTGGTAGAAACAAGCTATCCAGGTAAAGAAAACTGCATCTGAAGGAGAACTTAAAAACCAAACATAAGTTTTAGAAACACGAGGAACCAGCTGTGGAGCGTTGCTGACCCTTACCTGCCCGTCGTACAGGTGGCAGAAGCCGCGGATGATCTTCTGTTTGTAGAGCTGGTCGGCTTTGAGCTCCATGCGCCTCACCGTCTGCATGGTGCGGTAGTACTGCAGGCCCTGCTCCCGGGTCAGCACCGCCTGCAGCGGGGGAGCCTCCTCCAGACGGTGCACGTCGCATTTCTACTGGAGAGAAAGCGCCGTCTCTTCATCACACATCTCCCTGGTCTAACTGCGAATTTTTCAGGCCAGAAGTTGCATAGAAACCCTTTTTCTGCTGTACTCAGGTTTACTTTGTGTTACAGTGGAGTTAGTTTACCATCGCAGTGATCAGCAGACGGACCCACCTTGATCTCAAAGGTCGCCTGAGGAGTGAAGTCAGTGAATGAGCGAGCGACGACGACTCGGCCACCCTGAAACACGTCAAGCACAGTTACCTCAAACCCAGTCCCTACTTAAACCACACACACACCCCCACACACACACAGAGACAGCGTCTTCCTCAACAGGCAGCATGGATGCTGGCCTCCTCCTCACAGCAGGGGGTGTTAGCGGGATTAGCCAAGCCGGGGTCAGTGTGGGTCTGCTGCTCTATGCTGCCACTGATCATGCTGAGGTTTTATTACAGGGTGGGAGAACAGCAACGGTCAGAGCCTCGGCCCCCGCAGAGGGACGCGTGTGTTTATAAAATAGAGCTAGTGGCAGATTAATGACTCATGGTTAAATTTGCTGATTCATTCATGCGCTTAGAATTTAAACAATCCTGCTTGTACCTGGAAAATGAAGAGCCTTTTTGACATGCAACATTTTTATATTTTATATGGAAAAAGAGTTCAGCCCGTAAAGCAGCCATTTGCATTTTTAAGCAGAACTCAAAAAGTTTCATAAAACGATCGCAACTCAAAAGTTGAAACTATGAGTGTAAACCCCGGTGGCACTTTCTGCTTAACAGTGGTTAAATGGTTTAACTTAATTTATAACTATGTAAAAAATGTGTTTCTTTATGAAAGACAGCCTCATCCTTTGATATCAGACATGATCAGTCTTACTTAGAATTTCATTTCACAAATTATCAATGCAGAAAGACTTAGAGAGACGAAGAGACAGACAACCAGAAAGACAGAAAATCAAAGAGACGGCTTTAAGAGAGAGAAATTATACATAAATCTAGGTGGAGTTAACTAGAACAGAAAACATGGTTATTTGAAAAAAGGGGAAATAAATAAAAAACTGCAGATGAAAAGGAAGGCAGGAATAAAACACAGATATCCAGAAAGCCTGAATCTGAGGAGAAAATAGATATTTAGAAGAGATAGGAAAGAGACAGAGTCATAAAGAATAAACGGATGGGAAGTAATGCAGAAATCCTGAAAGAGACTGAAAGATGGAAATTTGGACTGAAAGAGGAAGAATCCATGATAGAGAACGAGCTAAATGTTTATAGAGAAACCCAGAAAGAAACAAAAACTGAAAAAAATGAAAAATCTACAATGAAAGAGAAAGGAATACAGGAAGAAAGCGAAATTTATATAAATAAAAAAGGAGGAAAGACAACTTTAGAAAGAAAGATGAACAGAAACAAACAGAAGAAAAAGAAAAAGAGAACCAGAAACAGACAGAAAGCAGAGCGATCAGGGAGATAAGTAGCACAGCAGGGCTCGGTTTATCCAGCATGTTCTGTTAGTGATTTAATGCTTTTCCAAGACATAAAGATGTGAAGCCAGCTCGGGTTAAGTTCCCCGGCCCTGTTAATGAGCAGGCGGGCACGTAGGATGCTGCACTGGTCCTTACTGGTCCGTGTGGCTGCTGGCTGTGGGCGCTATCTAACTGTGCAGCAGTGGATCTAGCACTGACTGGCGGTGGTTTAGGTGGCTGTCGCTGGGTCAGAGCCAAGGCGGGCGCCGCTGGTGAAGTTAGACTGACGTACTCTGACAGGTCAATCAGCAGCTGGGGAACACAGGAGCCAACCAATCAGAGCAGAGCACAGCACACCCAGAGGAGCTCTACGGGTGAGGAGACGTCTACGGGTGAGACAGAAGAAGCACCAGCTAGATGGAGGAAAAACACGATGGCTGGTGTAGAAATGATGGGAGGCACTGAAGGAACATGGAGACCAGCCCAACAGTGTGTGCGCTGTGTGAGCTACGTCACTGCCAGCCCCACCTACATCTGCAGTCTGACCCCCCCTTCTGTCAGATTACAGCCTAAAAGCATTCATCAGGAAATAAAACCAAACAAGCCACATATCTGCTGGTTTAGATGCAAGAATATGATTAATTTCTTTGGGAAAAAATATAAATTAATGTTTTTGGTTTATGGAAAACAAAACTTGACTTTTTAAAACATGGTTATTTTTACACTTTTTTTAAATAGAAAAGCTGATAAAATAAAAGTGGAAAATGTGGCCTAAATTTTTATCTTGACTTATTTTGAATAATAAGCCTCACTAAAGGAAGCCTACAGATTATATTGAATCTTTAGTTCAATTCATTCTTGTCTTATATTTGGATTTAATCCCTTTTTACACATTAAATAGTCGAACATTGAGAAAAGAAGCTTGCAGTCACTTAAAATATTTATTTTCTAAAAATGGTCAATTATAATAGAGCATTTGCTGGAATTTATTTTGGAATTTGGGTTAAATGTTTGTTTATAGAACCGTTTTTGTTTTTTGTATAAAAAGTATTATTATTGTAGCCTGACAGTTGTGTAAAAGATTAAATTACATTATCCAGTGATGACAAAATGGCTGATTTTTATTTATTTGTTTGTCAAATTTAACCAACTAAAAGATGGCGTCCTCATTTTTAATGAAACATTAATTTTTTTTCCCAAATACACAGAAATCTAAATTCAATAACCAATATAATTTATCTAAAACTATATCTTAAGACCAGCTTATTGATAACCAAGGAGAAATTTTCTACTAATCACATTCTTTCTAATGTGTAAAGAAATTAAAACAATATCAAAAAGGATGAACTTATCCTTTTTAAAATGACACTGGGTAGAACAAACTGCACCAACACAAAGGAGAGTCAACTTGAGACAATTTCAGCCGATTTCTTTCTGCTTCAGAAAAAGCTCTTGGGGAAACGGCATCACAGCAGAGGGGAGGAAGCCGAGGGTCAGGCCTAAAGACAAACATCAGCAGCTGCTTACCTCCGACACTGTTTGGGCTCCCTAGGGTTCAGGTGCAGAGGGAGGGAGAGGAGGGAGAGAAGCGAGACATAAATGGGGATTGTTGAATGTTGTGTTTGTGAAGAATGAAGGCAGGAAAGCAGCAGCAGGCAGGAAAGTGAAAGCTTGCAGGTTCCTCCATTCGCTTACATTATAGCCGTTTTGACAAAAATCAGAAAATAAATTTAAAGAAAAGGAAGTTTCAGTATAAAATTTGCATTAAAATTAAGCCTAATTGATATTTAAAACTTATTTCTAGTGTCTGTAGGAACCTGCTGTCAGTGACACGCCAGAACTAAAACATGTTGCTGCCAGTTCTGACTGACAGAGATGCACAGATATGGTTTCAATAGATTCCACATTTGACATTTCCCCACACATATCTGTGGATTTAAGGTTGTGTAAATGCTTTTGGAAGAGTTTGAAAATCCAGTTTGGCTCTAATTTATCAATGGGCGCCGCAACATCACAGTTTCTGATCCTCTGTGTAGCCATTTCATGATTTTTCACCATTTGCACAAACTTATTCAGACCTGCACAGCTGGTTCAGAAACGATTTAAAAAAGGAAAGAAAGTAAACTTTAGAGAGGAAGAAAGTTGATTTAGATTTTTTTAGCAACAGTTTTCCTTCTTTCCTTTAGCACAGGATGTGAAGTACTTTGGCCAAATAGAAATGCAGAAAGTGTGCGAACTTTGTTTATTTTACTTTTTTAAAGGACCATCAACAGTAAATAAGTAACTGATGGACCTTTTAGACACAAATAAAGTACTTCAATCAAGACACCGGGCCTATACGTGACACAAAAATCACGTGTGTAAAGGACGCCAAAATAAATCAACTAGTTTCCTTAAAATTACAAAAAAGTTTGAGAGAAAGACAGTTTGACATTTAAAAGTGGGGGCAATGCTGTGCAAAATGTCAAAACATTGCACCAAACTGGCCCTCAGTGTGAACCAAATCCCGTCATATCAGTGCATCTGCAGCAGTGCGAGCTTGATGCTGTCTGAGGAAGGCAAAACTCCACCACCACCATCACACACACGAGCAGAAAACCCAGGTTTGACACACAACATGAACATGAAGCGACGCAGTTAGCTCCCGCATTTCACTGTTTAACCGTGCACGAAATGAATTAAAACATGTGATCAGTCAATGAAATGTGAACAGAAATGTCACTGTATCTCGCAAAGCATGCAAAATGAAAATCATAAGTCAGATTAGCCAGCAGGGCTAACGTTAGCCGCTGCTCACAAGGTCAGCCCCTTTCCAAAACAATGCCAGGCAAGCTAGCGGTTAGCATGGACCGGTCCCGCTCCAAGCTCGATGTTAACCCCGAAACACTCACCACATTTTTGCCAGTGATCCTACAAAGTGCGTTGGAGATTATTGCTAACATAGCTTTCATACTAGAGAACGAGGATCTGACTCCGAGGTGGATTAAATAAGGCTGTTCAGCTGGTAATTCCCTATTAGTTCGTTCGGTAACTGGCACCGGTGAGGAACGATTGTACGAAAGAACAGTTCCGGGCCGAGTTCATTGTTCTCCAGCAGCACACGCTTATTTTTCACTCGATATTTTAACTTGCCAAGAAATCTACCCTGTTATGAATATATAAGAAAAAGAAAAAGAAAATACAGCTAGCAAAGTAGAAGTGAATAAAAGATATGGAATGAGATTAAATTAAAATATATTTTACTTTTTTTCATGAAATTCAGCATCACCTTATAAAGCTCTCATTAAACTACAACAAAATGCCCAGAAAATATCCAAAACTCTTGCATCAGTTTACATCAGCTCTTTTACATCAGCTCTGGGTGAAGACTTGATTGCGGAAATTGGGAAATAAAAAACAGCTACAAAAAACACTAGTTTGTTTAGTTCCAGGGCATTTTTAAAAACCTGCTTTCTGCAAACTCTTTTACTCTAATAAAAGCAAATCAATTTTAATGTTTTTCATTAGCCTAATCAGCCAAAGAATGTAAACTTAAAATAATAAACACGGGCAAGTGTAAAGTTGAGATAAATAATATTTTATTTATTGTATATACTCTCAATATAGATATTTATATAGAGTATAAACATCACTTGAACCTCATCCCTCCTCAAGCACTCAGAAAGTACATAGAAAAGTAGCATGTGTGCATAAGCAGCACTGGAATATAAAAATGTAACATAATTGAGTGTAAAACCATTAATACCTGGGTCAGGTATATATGAAAGACAAGAAAAACAGAAGCTTTAACTCAGTTTACATTGTTGAGAGAGAGTAAGCCAAAACTACCTAAAATGCTGAAAAACCCTCATATGATGAAAAGAAAGCTAACTTCTGTTTTTGGCAATGACACTTCCAGAGCAACCTCCCGCGCAAATAAATCTGCGATCCAAACATAAATCACCTTGTGGACGGTATAAAAGAAATATAAAAATAATGTAAAGCGCGCTCTCAGCCGATACACAAACACCCTGCTGACTTGTTGGTACGATAATTTAAGGCTTCGTTGATGTCTCAGGCTTCCACTGTTTGATTAAAATGTCTTTTCCCATCCAGGTACAGCATGGACTCTGTTAAAACACATACAACACATTAACACAGGACATCTTCAGTTACACACACACACACAGATTTATTACACACAACATTACATTCATTTCATCCACATTTCTTTTCTTTAGTTTAAAACAATATAATTCAGATTTTCCATGTAGTGCAGAAAGTTTACACGCGGACTAGGCGGGAGGAGAGAATATACCGTCTATCCATTAAGCTCTTCAACAGTGGATGTCCAACTTTAACCCAGAGAGTCAGAATGAATGGTTAAAACCTGAGTTCAATACTAAAATATAACGTCTTGTGGTCACAAAAACCAAAGCCTGGGTTAAACCTGCAGCTGAACGAGGAGTAAACACAACATGGAGAAGCATCATGAGAAAACAGCAGAGCTCACCTCCATACGTCATGGGAACGATGTTAGGGACATCGCGGTCTGAAGCAAAGGTGTAGTGGAAGATGTTGGTGGTGTTGTGTTGACGTGTCAGGGGGTCGTACACCTCGCTGTGAACTCTGACCTGGATGTACTTCCCCTGTGTGTAACACACCTGAAACACAAAAAAGGCACAAAAAATGCTGAAAGACACAGGGGGGGAACAGCTCTAATGGTGCGTTCCAGTTGTCCTCTGAACTCGTTTTTCCGAGCTTCAAGATGGCTGCGCCCAGTTTGTGTCCCCTGTTTGTTTGCTCGCCTTACATTTTCGGTTTTTTTTACTTTTAAAATGTAAATAGCAGCGTATAGCAGTAGTAGTACTAGCTGCTGATTATAAAATTTTTGAAAATGTGAAGTGGTGCATAAATATCGTAGTTTATCAAGTTTTCCTCGCAAAATTGACAGGTTACTTATTATTTTACATTTATGACAAGATTTTCAGGTTTAAGTGCGGTATAATCATAGAAACACACATTCACTTTCATCCAGAGGACGGGAAACGTTGTGACTGAAAGCATTATTTTGAAAGTAGCTCTTTGTTCTCTGAAAGAGCAACAACACATGCAGCTTTGCTGGAAGATCCATTTTCTCCGAGTTTGTGCAACTGGAACGCTGTTTACCTCGGAATGACGTCACTGACCGACTTCCGCTCGGAATGACGTCACCGACCGACTTCCGCTCGGAATTCCGAGACAACTGGAACGCACCATAAGTACACCTACTTATATACTTAGATTTTTTATTTTAATCTAAAGCATGTTGTATTACCATTGGTTTTGCACTAAAAGTGATCTATAAATAAAGTTTGAGTGATTAAAATGCACATAATGGATGTCACTGTGCTATCAAGCGAGTCCAGAACGCAGAGATTTAAGTTGAAGTCTTTAAAAGCTTGTGTTGTTTCTAGGTTACAGTCACATGCTATTTGCTTGGTTTAGTAGATTAGCTTCTTTTGGTTGCTCAGGCAACCAAGTGTAGATTTAATTAATTAAAAAAAACTTTGTCTTTGAGTTAGTAAAATACACATTACATCAGTTAAATGCCTGATAGATTCATTTCATATTAATCAGAATTTTGTCATGATGCCAGCACCGCTCATCGGGCCAATTTTAAATCAATGAGCAGGCAGAAAAAGCCATCAGTTAAGTGGCTGCTGTGATGATTATGAATATTAAATCCTCCCCCATACACTCTGCAGACGTCTGCGTATGTCGCCAGAGCATCTCTTTTAACCGTTTTTGGATATTTATTCAACAACTCAACGTTTGCAATGTATTATTGATCTCCTACTCCAATAAAATAAAAAACTTTAACTGGTTGCTTTCAAAATGATGCAAAAATGTTGAAGGGATGATGTAAACGGAAAGGATTCTCAAAAAGAGTGCTCTATCTTAGGTAAAGCTGTTAAAGTCAGTGTAATCATTAAGTGTTCTGTCACCAGTGATTGGTTCATTCATCACTCCAACAGAGATGCTGGATAAACTGGGAAGTGACCCACAAATGATTCAGTTAAATCTATACAAATGACAAATGACCATCGCTCAGATAAAGATGTGGCTCTGTCAAAATGCCAGGCTCTTTAAGCTTAGATCCAGAAATGAATAGAACCGACCGAACTGGAGCGAAGCATTTCATTTGTGTCTGTGTTCGATATATGACCTTGAGAAAATTGGTGGTGGCCACCGTTTGAACCCTTCGCCTATAAGGAGTCCTTTACCGCTTCAATTTCATGGTGAATTTATTTGCAGCCTCTGCTTAAGTGCCATGAATGTATTTACTGCAAGAAGCAATTCAGATGTCACACTTTGTCCACCCTCGTGCATCTTCTGAAAGACCCTCCGTTAAGCCAGATAGGACAGCTTCGCAGTACGAGTTGGAGGGAGATGAAAAAAGATGAGGGCAGGTGGTCGGGCGCTTTAAATCAGTCCTACTTTCTCTAGAGGTCACTGAGAGTAGCGCATAACTCCAGCACAGCTCTCCAGCATCTCAAACCTCCAAAAGCTTGTCAAAATATTTTTTTATTTTCCCTCTAAATAATTGCAAAGGTAACGGCCTTGGCTGCAGCCAGTTTGATTTATGAATAATTTACTGCCCTGTGGTTATCCTGGCCTGTTCTTTGTAACTGTGTGTAAGGTTGTGGCACATGAGGGATAAGGGTGTCTGAATCGTGGCTGTTGTTCCTGTGGGAGAAAGATGGAAAGGTCCAGAAAGTGTTTCTTTTCTAGCCTCTCAGGCTACTACAGTGAAGGTCACCGCTTCTATTAAAGTGCCCAGCCTGGAAGGACATGGAGGCAGAGGCCAACCTGCCTCCTCAGAAAAACTCACCTTATATTTCCTCTTTCTGTTTGAATGATATGTAACGCTCTGATCCAAGAAGACGGATCAGAATCCCGAGCAAAGGTTCATCCTCATATTGAAGTATATTAATTGTAATAGTGTTCTTAGTTTGACTGCTTTGTTGAGTTGTTTCATCTGCTGTCTCACATTTTCCTCTGATGGAAAGAATTACTTCAGTAGCATGAAAGCCCTCAGTTTGTTTGCTTTTTACCTTAAGCAAACATGTCAACAGTTAACACTCAACTCAAGTGTGTTCCTGCTTTTTCAGTTTTACGTGAGTGTCCAGAGGGTGCTGACCTTAGTTTCACAGATTCTTGGTACTCCTGAGCATGTTTGTTGCTCAAGTTGTGCAGCAAATTGCTCCACTTTAACTTGACGGAATTTGCAGTTAATTATTGTCCACTTGCCACCTTTTAAAACCAAATCATTGACATAGATCTTTTAATTCTATGTTATGTTATGTCTGCTACAGATTCAATTTCTAAACCTTTTCCATCCATTTTCAGCTGCACTGCTACTTGCATGCTTACAGCCCATTTACACTGAGTATGGGTAACAGTCCGCGTTCAGGAAGTAGCAGGAGAATTGAAAGACTTCACATGATTTCATCAGTTCACACTATAACGACTGTGGATGAAGATGGGTGCTGTAAAAAGGAAAAAAAATCTCTCTGCCTGTTGGAGGATCGTTTTCTGGATGTTCAGAGAAGGTGGAAGGGGTAGAAGAGATAGGAGGAGGAGCCGGTTTCCCCCTCAACAAGAGGAGAGATTTTATTTTGAAATACACCGGATGTTTTACACTGGTCCCATGTCTAACTTCCTGGCTCCGAAGTCCTGGGATTGAAGTCCCAGTTGTTGAAAAAGTTAGATACAGTGTATCACTGTGCATTTCATGACTGATTGCCATTATCGTGTCCATCACTACACACTGTACACCACTGCAAACTGTCCATCACTTTCTGATCGCAGACTCTCACATTAGCTGCTTTTTATCTACAAATGTTTTCTCTGTTTTCTTCCTGCGTATTTATGTTCACTTCTCTGCAGGAAGCAGCCATTATGGTCTGCGTTCTCAGGACACCATTTTACTGCAGGTTCCCAAAGTTAGAACTGAACTGGGGAAAAAAAGCTTTTAGATCTTCTGCTACTGCAACCTGGAATAACATACAAAATAAGTTGAGACTGTCATGGCTAATAACTTTGGGACAAGAAGTCAATTTTAAAGGACAGAGACAAAATCTCTTGGCTCTTGCAACTGCTAACGTGCTGTTTCCAGAGTTAAGTGTGAAACTAGTGTTTAAATGTGTACTTGACTGTGGTATGCTTGTGTTTTATGTTTATGTTTTATGTCGTTGGTTTTTATGTTGTTGATTTTATGCTGCTGTCTTGGCCAGGTCACTCTTGAAAAAGAGTTTTTTTAATCTCAATGAGTTTTTATTCCTGATTAAATAAAGGTTACTTACTTACTTGACTAAATTGGGCACGATCAGCTCTGGTGGCCGTGTTGGAGATGGAACGTGTTGCTAACTGACCTGGTGTAAATTGGCCATTAGTGGTGCAGCAGTCTAAAACGTCCACCTTCAAACAGTTTCTTGCTGCCACATGCTCTTTTTAGCCATTTAAACTGGTGTTTAAGGTATAAGGGAAATTCGTATAACAAAAATAAAACTAGTTTTTGGTATAAACCGGCATACCTCCCAGCACTAATTTGTATAATATACTTCTCTTGACCTTCTTGAGCCTGAGGTCTCCAGATTTGGTGATATTGAGAAGATCAAACTGACTGAAAGGCCTAAATGGATGACCTTGCCTGAAAAAAACTGAAACATCTCTAATTTTTATTCACTTTCTCACAGTTGGCCTTTGCAAAGAGACTGTTCACATACTATACTATGATTTTTTTCTTCTTTTTGGTAAGCTTGTGTGCCGTCTTTATTGACTTTTCGCTAGTAACACATATTCTGATGATTACTCATCCTGATAACTAGTTATACCTAGTGGTTGCAGATTTACTAATTTCATTATGAGTAAGCAGTTTCAGAAGCTTAGAAATTGCAGCTCCAAGGGTTTTGCACCTTGGTTTGTAAAAGACTAACGCTTCTTTTTGAGGTGTAATTACCCAAATTTATCAGATGGGAAAAACTGCTGCCCTTCCATGAACTCCACATTTCAGACTTTCACTTTTTCCCTCTCTTATCCTCATCGGCTCAGCAGGCAAAGGGTGGGAGGAGAGGGGTTTTAATCTCCTTCAGACTCTCACCTTAATAAGACCGGGCCACTTCTGGGCTGCCACTCTCCTCTGAATTGACCTGGAGTGTATAATGTTGCATGGTGAATGAACACACTGCGGCAACACAGAGATGTGGACATACTCTTTAACAACCGCGTTCAATCCTCAGTCCTCCGAGGCAAGATGTGATTTATAATGTTGTCCTCTGAAATAGATGCCACATGCGACTGTCAATGTGTTTGAAAGTCAGTGTTTAAACCGAGGGCAGGTTGATCCATTAAAATGTGGTGAAAGATGAAGATACATGGTCTGACTTTGGAATCACTGATGTGCTTCCTGAAGTATGTGCTGTGACCTGAAAACAAAAGGTGTCCGGGAATATAAGGTTCTCTGTTTTATTAGATGTCAGATGGCTTATGCATCAACATTTCTCAAGTTAAGGTCTTTCGCTGACAGAGATGGCAGCAACATTTCAGTCCTGGGCTACTGGATTGCATACAACACAGGGTCCGACATTAAAGGTTGCCCGATTGCCCGGGGCAAGTAAAAATCTCTGCCGGGCAAGTAGAACCTTCGCCCACATGCCCGACCGGGCAAGTACCCACTTCGTTTTTTTTTTGTTTTTTTTTCCGTTTGTCTCCTCTGTCTGTCACAGGAGGGGCACTCCTGTCCCGTCAAAATTTATGTGCTGCTGATATGGCCTACCACTGTGGTATAAACAAATAAACAACGCAACAAAAGAGACGTACTAACGGAAGCAAAGCTGATCAGCTGCAGAAATTATGATTTACACAACAGGACAAGAGGAGCCAGAGAGCAGCGCTGCAGCGCAGACAGAGAGCGACTTGCAGCGACATTTGCGCAAAACTGCGGTAAAAGATGATTTTTGTCTTTAATTAATGAGGGAAACGTGTGGCTGCTGAATCCTTTCACTAAGAAAAGTGTGAG
>JAVQJG010084771.1:0-11497 GCA_036024015.1 Craterocephalus amniculus | reverse complement strand
TGTGTTTGTCTGCTATATGATATATTTAACTGAAATTGATGATCCAAACAACCAGTGATTTATAAAGAAAAATCTTGAAAATGATCAGGGGTGCCCAAACTTTTGCATATGACTGTAACCTTTTCACTGAATAATTTCATATTGGTTATCTTGCATCAGTCTCCATTTTATCATTTAACCAACAAAGGACTGTTTTAATACCTTTCTGGAGTGTTCATATGGATTTAAAAGTCACATTGCTTTTACTTACATACCCAGTATCCTTTTATCAGTTTGTTCTAACTCTGCCATGTCCATCTGACCCTCAAGATCATTTGTGGTGCTTGCTTGATCTTTTGGGACCTGGTTTCGCTGAAGCTGTTTATTCGGCAGCACCAAGCGAAGCCGTAAATGGCAACAGGCCAACATCTCCCTGGTCTCCTGGGACTAGCTGTGTGTAATGTCACTATAGAGGCATGCAGGTCAGCTCTGCTACATGCACAGTGCAAGCTCCGCTCTGCTTAGATCTGGATGACCGCATCTTGTGGTACACGGCCACCAAGGTGTGCTTAAGCCTTTCTGCTGAGGGTATTTGTGGTCATCTCTGTGTTTCTGTGTGTGCACTTGCAGTCATGGGAGAAAGCTTAAGTACATGCCAGTGAAACATTTTTCCCTGTCTTTGGACAAGCAAACATTTATCATTCTAACTTAAAAAAATTAGTTCTGTTCTCAAATATAAATTAGACTTGCCTATTAGTTGACTTGCGATTCTAAACAGACTCTAGAAGTGAGGGTGAGCATGAGCAGTTGGGGGTCCCATTTGTGTGTGTTGGCCCTGTAATGGACCGATGAAGCTGAGATAGACTCCACCTTCTCCACAAACCTAGAATGGATTAAGTGGGGATAAAAAAAAATGGATTGATGGATTCCGAAGACACCAGCAGGTTCAAACCTGTTTGCTGCTCATCAGTGGTTTTTGCTCTCTTCATACAATGTATTTTTCTGAGACTTTCTTTGATCTACCTTTAGACAAACTTTCCTCGCTCAATTACACAAATATTTTCTAAGAGTGTGATGATCTGGCTGAAGCTTTCAGGAAATGTGCTGTGTTTTCATTCCTTTTCATGAGGCATTGCAGCGTTTCACACTTTTCATTCGGAGAATGACTCTTCTTATTCTCCAAACTTTGACTTGCTTAATAATGTGGAACAATCTCCTTAAAGTAATTTCCCTTTAAAGGAAGCTCACTATAGGAGACAAATAATCAAACCTGTCTGAGATTGTCAGTGATGTATACAGACAAGAGAAACTTAAATACTAAATCTTCAAGAGAAAAACTGAACCCAAATGTTTCGTTCTCTGAAAAACTACACGCAGATTTATTTGGAGCATGTGTGCATATTGACCAATGAAGCTCTGATGCATTTTTGCATAACATACTTCCACCAAGAAAAGTCCTGCTGCAATAAATGTTTTTATTTTTTTAACTTTTCACAAGTAATGCAAATAAATAAAAGATGGTTGTATGGATAGAGACAAAGGGGGAAGAAAAATATGTAAATAGTTTTTACAGAAAAGCTTGTGATCCAAGTAAGTTTGTAGACCAGGGTAGGCTAATTATCTATAATTAAGAAATCCATAATGTCTTTCTTTGATTGAGTGTCCTTTGCATATCATCTTCTCTTAAGTAAATGTGGATACAATTAGCCTAAATTTTGCTTCTAATGTATAGTTATTGTTATAGATGCCATGGGTCTGATACCATGAGTCTGATAGGCAAAACTACTTATTTGTGTTTTACTAGTATGTGCTATAAAATGTATAGTTTAGGCATCTTTTAAATGACAAACACAAACAGTAAAGCCCTGAATCGTGGAAGATGTACAAAAACAGGAAAATATTGATGTTGTGTTCCTTCTGAGAGGTAAATCTCAATATAATTTGCTATTTGATCACATTTGTGCAGTAATTTTATTCACTACATTTAGTTGGCTAAACAATCAAATGACTTTGGGCAACTTCATCATGTTAAATAGAAAACATTTGTAATAATGAGAACTGCATCACATCTTGTACATTTTCTGTACATAATAATATATTTAAATTTATATTTAAAACGCCATTGATTTTTATAAAATTTTGATCAAGTGTTACTTGAATCCAGCACCTCCTGGTTTCCATGTAGATTTATTTCAGGTGTTTTTAAAGTATAAATTGCTGGCAATTCCAGCAAATTCAGCTCAAGAATAGAGCATCTGAGCCGCATAAATTCAACCTGGGAGCAGTGGTTCTTTTGCTGGTATCATCCTGGATACATCCTCCACAAAGGAAAGGCTGACTGAAAAGGGAGTCAAAGCCTTTGCTTTTGTAGCTAAAACAGCCACAAGTAGGAAGCCCCCGACTGACTGGAAGAAGCTTTACTTTTAAGAAGTGATCTGAGACTCGGGCAAGATGATGTCAAATATGCTGCAAATCAGAGGTTTGTAGAATAAGCCAAGTTTCTATAGATTTATCATTTTCAAATAAGACTCAGTGTCACAATATGTCAATTTTTCTATGTTTCACGACCAGTAAACAAATAAGCTCCAAAACTGGATTAAAATCTTTAGAAGACTAATTTAAGAGAAATTTTGAATGTAGTTGTATGAAAACATAAACAGGAGCAGCAAAATTGTCACAACTGTGTTGTTAATGGAACAGTATTGACTTTCAGCATGAACTCACTGAGTATTCCATGTCTGCACATGCTGGACCTCATTCTGTGGTGTTATGGATAAGTGTTGTTACCCCCACCTTCACTCAAACACATCCCCTCAGACTTACAGCATCCGTCTCCTGCCTTCTGTCTTCCTCCTCCTCTTTCCTCTGCCTCTATCCCTCCATCTTATCTATTGATTAGCCAATAATGTGTTTTCCGTGGTAGATTAATGGCGCATTATCCTGACATGGGTGTCTGAGGGGACAGGACATGAGGGACGGTGTTAGACATGGTGCTGATGATGCTGTTTTAATTGATATCCAGTCTGATGGTGTGCCAGAGTTTTTTTTATCTGCAAGATTTTTATGACACATTTGCAACAGAAACAAAACAGGATCATAAAACATCCAGAAAATAAATGATGCTGCCTATTCACATTTTGAGTCCAAAAGTTCTGGCTTATATTCAGATCTTTTATCTACTTTAATTTGGTTGTGGTGGATTTTTTTCCTTTTCTTTAGAACCACAAATGTTGAGTACATCAACAGTTTCGAGCATAAAAATAAGTTTAGTAGACTTCAGTGGACTGTGGTAACCAGGAAAATGGACAGATTTAGCAGTCTAACGTGTGGTTAACATGGGGTACCCATGTTACATTAAGCTGGACATTGGCTTTCACTCAATAACTTGCCTGCTCTTTGAAAATAATATGGGCTGTAACCACATTTGAAAACCCTCTGCTTAGAAAAGAGGTATACTACTACTACTACTACTACTACTACCGTCATTTAGCAGACGCTTTTATCCAAAGCGACGTACATTTATAAGTATACAAGGCATATGTAGTCATACATTTGAAAATATTCATTATTTGCAGCAAATGTTTCTTTGAGGATAGAGCTCACACAAAGTTCAAACTGAACACTTGGCAATTAGCGGTTTAAAAGTGTTTTGCTGACAGATGACTATGAAGCGTTGTTTCATCAGTTTGATTTTACTGAATAAAGGAGCAACTCTTCAGATTAACCTTGAAGCCAACCAAGAAGTATTATTTTTTCTATACATTTTGGTCCATCAAGTGATGATTTGGGTTTTTGAATTTGGTACACAACAATATATTTGCATTTTCCTGCTTTTCTATTAGATAACTTAAGCGTTACTAGACAAACAATGACAGAAGACAGTTAGTTATATGAGACTAAAATGTGAATTAAATAATGAAGTTTTATGAACATGATGGATGGTCTCTGCAGCCTCTCTCACCCCTTTAAAATGCTGCACAATAGTTTGGTCCACACCAGCCACAGGAGGCAGCGAAGAGCTGTGTCTTTCTCTGAGAAAAGATAATAAACTTCTGGGTGAGCAGCACACCTGAACTAACGTAGTCTGAGCTACTCTGCTGGCAGAGGACTGAGGCAAAACTGGCATTTCGATCAGGTCCAGCACAAATACGATCTCCTTAAAACCACTAAAGCCGTGTAGTGATTTAGCAGGAGTAGACATGTTAAATAGGCTTCTTCCAAAAAAGTGTAATTTGTTAATAAAAAAACATGTGTGCATCAGAATGTTAGTGCAGCTTTTATCCTACGAGTGTTTAATGGAGAGAAAAAAGGTGCAGACATGAGAAACGGTGTCTCTGTCAGCCTGTTGTCCTCTTCTGGAGATATTATCTAACAGGTTTCTACTAAAGATTGAATACAGATTTTTTTTCTTCTTTCCACCATGGCCTGGAAATGATTGGAGTCTGAGTTAAAGAGGCAAACTGCAGCACCAGTACAACACATGGACTGTCTTGCTTTTAATCTATGATTTTTTATGTTTTTAAATTATTTTATTATAATTTTTTTCTTACTTTAAATGTTATATGTAAAACACTTTAAATTATCTTGAATCTGAAAATGTG
Source organism: Craterocephalus amniculus (assembly GCA_036024015.1). Taxonomy (NCBI): domain Eukaryota; kingdom Metazoa; phylum Chordata; class Actinopteri; order Atheriniformes; family Atherinidae; genus Craterocephalus; species Craterocephalus amniculus. Next base: position 6,917 of record JAVQJG010084771.1, on the reverse strand, counting down.
CTATACAAATAAACTTGCCTTGCCTAAAGTGTAAGACGTTTACATAGAAGCTGCCTCCAGTTAGCCCCCAAACTATCTATCAGCCCACAATAAGTGGATGATAAAGAAAATGAAAAAGCTGCTGACTCCCTGCTAATACTGATAAATGATGGTTAAAAAACATCAATAATTTAGTTTTAGGAAGACATTATAGAACTAAATAAAAGATCTGCTGTTTAACCAGTGAGCACCGCCAGTTAACCAGCTGTTCTGCTGGAAACACTGATGTCAAAAATCATAAATATAAATATAACCAGACAAACACAAGTGGGGACAAAACAGCAGTTTTTTTCATCACTCCATCCCTGCTGTCTGGCTCGTATGGCTCAGACTTACTGGGTTTATCGGGTCTCTTTACTGAGAAGAGAACCTCAGCGATGTGAAAGTAGTGGTAGTGATGCTTACCACAACTTCTACCATCATCATCTTCATCTGTAGCAGCGGACGAAGGCCGTGCTGTGATCGAACTGTCAGTCATTTTTGCAGATCAACACGTTTCCTTGGCTGGTGGTCAGGAAAGATCGTTTTGTGCTGGCTATTTGGATGAATGAGGTACTCAGGCACTGGGCAGCGAAAAGCGAAGACCTTATATTTAATGAATTTTGAGCAGGTCAGATCATGAGTTGAGCCACTGATCTTCTGAGTATTATCAGACCAATTAAAGTCCGACCAATAAATAAACTGTTGGCCCAAAAAGACGCGTTGGCCCACAGGGAAAATGCCTGTGGACCATATGCCAGATTGCCCATCCTTTCCTGCATGTGGAGAAGACAGACTGATTACTATCCAAAATTCATTGGTTATTATTAACAAGAATTTGCCTCTGAAACAGGGGCAGATCAACGGATTGCCTCCCGACTTTGGAACCCTGCTCCTCCAACTTTAGTCCTAAAATCAATGGGGCAGAAAAAAGGGCACAGGCAGGGTTTAAACTCCAGCCTCCTGGGTGTCGGCCGAAGGGATGTCCCCATGGCCGACTAGCAAGGGCGCCTTATCAATCATAGGCAAAGAGACAGGAACCCCACATTCCCAGTATACTTTGAGAAATATAATTTGTAAGTCCAAAACTCTCTCATAGCATTGAAAAAAGAGAGTCATTCACAAAAAGGTAATGATTATGAATTAAATCTTATAGTTCCCAAAGTCTGTCTGCAACCCGGCAGAGTGGTGCAGCCTCCACCAGGTGAAGCCAGTTTTACCCGTGTTTAAAGGAGCTAAAAGCGATTTTTTTCACCGTTAGGTGGCGTACTGTGGAGCTGTCTCGAACCAAAACAAACACCGTAACTCCGCCCTGTGGCGGCTGTTTATAAGGACGGCGGCGCGTGTTTGTACATGGACGTACATGCACGCGCGGCCGGGCCGGCTAGTAAACACAGAGGTGGAGATCAACACACAGAGTGTGACGTCGAGCTATACTCCAGATGAAAATACACACCCGGTTCTTCACAAAAAGATGTTTTAATTCCTTCAGTGTGAAAACAACGAAATTTCGCTTTTAGCCCCTTTAAGTTAATTTATGTGTGTACTGAACAAAGAGTCCGCTGTAGGTGACGGACTGTCGCGGTTTACGTCCATTAATCATGTAAATGTGAATTTTTAATGAATGTAAGTGTAAATTACATTTTTTCGTTCTGTCCTGCACATCGCCCCCTGCAGCTGAGCAAAAATGAGGCATAACTTGTGCAGCTTCATTTAATGAAATGTTGCAGTTTGTACAGTTGTGTTGACATTCATAAAATGTATAATTTCTTAGAGTGCCACTATGTTTCAAAGGGACATTTGTTTAAAACCTATCAAATACATTCAGATGAATTTATGTACTTCAACTCTCACTTAGCCTGCAATTACAATTTGGACACGGTCCAAACTCATCTTGTCTCATCTCTGTACTCTCACCTCTTATCTCTGTATTATGCTCTTTTATCGGATTTCCTCCCCACTGGCTTCTTTCAACTTCCTCAAGCAATTTGCATTATGGAGAGGAGGGGGTGTCTAAATAAGCAGATCAATAGACCATCAAAGAGTAACACATACACAGTCCTTGTGTGTCTGGCTTCAACCTCTAACTAATAACCTTGTTTACTGTACAGCGTGCTGTCTGGTGCAGACTTGGTCTCAGATTTTCTTACAGTGCAGTGGGACACCCGGGAGATTCACATGCAGACTATTCAGCACCGACTATTACCAGACTGCACCGTTACGCCTTCATGTTCAGGTTCTTAACGTTTCTGGTTATTTGGGCCGTTTTTCGCAACAGTGATTGCAGTTCTTCTATCCTCACTTTTTTTTTTATTACATAGACAAATATGAGACTGATATATAAACTATTTTCCCACAAAAGAGCACCAGAGTGAAATCTGCCATGTGAAATATTTTGGTAATAGTGGTTTTTTTGCTTTCAGAAACGTTAAAAATCGGTCTGTCCCATCAGCTTGGGCGATGACCTTTGTCAGATGACGGGGAGAGGTCAACAGAGGTTAAAGGAATGGGTGAGCGAAGAGAGAGGCCCCCATCTAGTCATGCAGAAAGGAGCTGCCAGCGAGACACACCAGGAGTTGCTCCCTGCCCCACAGGAACAGTACCTCCTCGCTCCCGACCAACCAGACCTCAACCGCAGCGAGGCACAGACCCATGCAGGGATACGCACGGCATCAAAGTTTCTTCCAACACAAACACACGCTCATCAACTGCTTCTTAACAGCCTCTCCCTCTGTAACACACACTCCTCCTCAGTCCCTTTCATTCAGTCATAATAACACACAGTCAGGCTTCAGTGCACAGATTACTGTGATGAGCTGCGACAGGCCGGGAGGCGAGAGGGAAGGGCAGCAAGAATGAGAGAGGACGAAGTGAGAAAATGAAAAGAGCTAAGTAGAAGCAATTATCGCTTCTAAGAGGCTATTATGTGAAATGTGCATTTCTGTGTGAGGTTAATTAAATCAAATTTTGTCTTCAGAGATCCTCTGCTGTCTTACAGTCAGCCACACTCAGTCAGTGAACATGAACATTGTAAGACGGAGTGATCTGTTCCATTAACTACAATTTCAATGTTGGTAATGCATCATTTGGCCACACCTCATATCTTGACAGTCTGCCGTCGTGTCTGAGCAGTTAGCCGCTGGGGATTATGGGTACTGAGCGGTGGTGGGACTCTCTGAAATACAAGACAGCAGGCTGGACATAATGGGCCTCTTATGTTGTTTTCTTTTTTGTTTTTGTGTGTGTATGGGTGTGTTTAAAAACGCTCCTGCACTCTGTTTCCAGATTACACGCATTCATGCACGAGAATACGCTGAGTTTTTTAAAACAGATCGATAACCACAATGTCCTTGGTTTATGATGTTTATGTCTGTTCATAGTTTTGATCTAATAATCAGTTTGCTTTGGCTTTTTATTATCCTGGTATAACAAATTATTATAAAAAATGTAAAGTAAAGCATTTTCACAGTACTCTGGTAGGGTCAAAGGGCAGTACTGGTTAGTTGACCTTCAAATCCAGAAAACAGAAAATTATTATTTTTTCTTTAATCATTAGATGTTGTGCAATTTAAGATGAAATTTTTTCCTGAAATGACCATTTCTGGTCTGTTTTTGAGTGTTAGATTCTGTTCAATCCTGCAGGAGTTAAGTTTTAGGGCTAAAAAGGAATCAAATATAAAACATTTAGCTTTAATCTAGCGAGAAGAGCTGGGTTCCAACATAATAACTTATAACATGAAGCTGTATCAGAAGGATTTCATGTTATTAAGACTTTAAGAATATACATATAAATTCATTCAAAGCAGTGGGAAATTCATATTCATAATTTGCTTTTGAAGATACAAAATTAGACTTACAGTAGTAGTTCACCGTTCAGTACATCGTAATGCATGATTCATAAACTGAAAATGCAGCTGCTCTTTCAGAGAATTTTTTTTGCATTACTCATTATTTTCTTTTGTAACTGTGACACAGTATTATTACAGTGTCACATTATTCCCAGTGGGCATAACATTTTTATTTTAGCATTCCACCAAGCAGACTGTGTGATGGTTAAAATGTGTGATCACACAAACAGGATGTGTGGAAGGCACACAGCTCTGTTTCTAATTTTGAAAAATTATCAGTGTTCATTATTTCATCATACATTATTACCCACTGCTTGGCTTTACGAGTGGAGCACAGTTTCCCTTTGTATACACTATAACTTGCTCTGAGTCGATGGATATATTGGTTGGTGGCTGCAGTGGTTTGAAGCCTGACTGACCACTGATAAGGAGATCTTCAGATATACTTTCTCACAACAAAGCCGGTCTGAATCTTTCTTCAGCTCTCTATGGATCAGTAGTTTCACATAATATTTAGTCTGTAAGCAAGCTGCAGGATCAGTCTGGGTGCAGTTTTGAAATTGCATAATTTATGCATACATGTAGATGAAACTTTAATCTTGACAAAAATAAGGTCAATGCTTTTCCTGAGACTAAAGAAAATTGATATAATTTGTAATATCAGTGGCACATGAATCAGTTGTGATCCAGATGTCCACTTTTTTCAGTTTTTCCCAGACATACTGGTGTTTTCACAGTATGTATGATTTTACAGTTCATGTTTATTTTTAACATTCAGCTGGACGAAGTTTAGAAATGAGTATAGTCTTATTTGACACCAAAATTACTGTCAATTTAAGAAATAGTTTATTATGTTAGACCAGTCCATTATAGAGGCCAGAGATTTTGCAGAAAAGAAAAAGAGAAGTGGGCATATAAGCAATCCAGGAATTAAATAAATAAGGAAAATGATAATAAGAAACTAAAGATTGAAGAAAAAAGAGTAACCAAATATTTGGGTTTTTGCTTTGATTTGAAGTTTTACAAAATCTGTAGGATATGTTGGTCAACCAGCATATCTTGTAATGTTCTGTAAAAACTACTGCCTGACTCCATAAATATAAGCATTCACTCAATACATGATCTTAATAGTTTTGTGTTTTAGACAGTGACTGATCTCAAAATACTGAATCATTTCTGTCAAATCTTTGAAGTTGTTTAATTACATTTTCAATAAAAGGTGTAATGAGCCTCTTGGTAAAGTGGCATAAAGTAAGATAATAGGATAGCCGGGAAACAAAAACATGCCTGAAACAAAATAGAATATTACATTCATTTAAATACAGATAATTTCAGTAATTCAAAATTAATTATAATGCAAGAAATGCATGCAATTAGGCTATAGTAATTTCTTTGGTGGCTTATATAGGCTGCTGGAAATATTCTGGATAAAAATAATGATAATAATAATAATGATAATACCATGTAAACAATAGAAAGTTGTAAATAATACTGTTGTAGGCCTCCCTCCTGACTGTTAAAAGTGAAGCCGGCTTTTTTGCTGCATGAAAGCGGCTGTGATGAACAATAAATTCAGTGTTAGGCCTGTACACAACCCATGACTGAAAATAAATAGTGCCGGTTATACTTATTCTGGCGTGATATGAAACTACTTCTCTGCCTTATATTTGCAGTCCTCATAAAGGTTTTAGGCCGCAGGACTGGCCCCCATTAAACACCGCAAATGGTGGGACCTGGCAACAAACCAGTCAAAGTCTCTCTTTCAGGATGGGAAGCATAAAAAGCGTCATACGTCCCCGTCATACAGGCTGAAGTACTTGCTGGCGTTGGAGAAGCAGAGGTAAGGCGTGCTACTCCCCGGGTACACGAGGGGCAGGGGCATGGGCAGCAGGCATCTCCCCAGCAAGTTGCTCTCCTTGTACAGCGCAGGGAGCTGCCCCACCACCACAGGCTTTCCAGTCTCAGAGAAATCGCTAACTGGTCCCTCTATTTCGGTGGAGATTTGTCGTTTCAATTTATTCCTGCGATTCTGAAACCATATTTTCACCTGGGTCTCTGTGAGCTGCAGGGAACTGGCGAGGCAAGCGCGCTCCGCGCTGCTCAGATAGCGTTTCATGTCGAAGGTAGACTCCAACTGAAAGATCTGTCTCTTGGAAAAAATAGTGCGCGTCTTCTTTTTTGTAATGATCTTGCTCTTTTTGTTTGCGCTCCCTCCTTTGTGGGGGTCCGGGGCTGCGCTGGTGGAGCTGCTGTCATCGCAGCTGCTGTCTCCGCTCTCCAAGCGCGCCTCCGTAGCTTTCGTCTGGCTCCCGCAGCTGATGACAGATTCTGTTTCTTTGCTGCAGTTTGTCATCAACTCTGCAAGAAAACCAACATTTTGTTTTAACCTTTAAAGTTAGTATGAAATTCTGTTGTCGGCCTGAAACTGAGGCAGCGGGATGGAGAACATGTTTAATGGTGAATGCTGATGATGGAAGGAGCGTAGCTGCAAAAATCTACGTGTTTTTCTCACCTCTGTCATCCAGGCTGCTGTCCGGGTCCGGCCTCTCGTGGGGTCTCCTCTTCTCGCTGTGGCTCTGGAAACTTTCTTTGCACATGGCCGTTGCCAGCTCATCCTGGATCCCGGTGGGTTGACAGCTATCACAGCTTCTCGCGCTTTTTTTCAGATTAAGGATGTTGTCAATTGTGAATTTCAGAGAGGCGGTGGGTCGGCATGGCGCATCTGCTTTGCTCATATTCTCCCGGGCGTTAGTCTTCTTTTTGCACCAACTTCCTCAACTCTTCCCTTTTACTCTAAACCGGTACGTTAATCTCACCACCAACGTTTGGATCCACGCAGCATAGCAGCAACCACTAAGCTGACACTGCCGGAATGACTGTCCTGCTCGCGCTGCTTCTACGCGCTCCGGACGCTCCGCTCAGTCGTCGCTGATTGGTTCACCAGAACAGTCAGAGCAGACCAATGGGAGAGGGAGCGCCGGCGACGACGGGAGGACAGAGGAGCGTTGCCCCGCACGCGGCCCGGGGGCGGGGGGGGGGGGGGGGGGGGGC
>JAVQJG010084756.1:0-29852 GCA_036024015.1 Craterocephalus amniculus | reverse complement strand
CATGTTCATATTTTTTTAGCATATCATATTATGCAAAAGCACTGTATTGTACTGCTGTGCCCTTCAACTCATTTTAGTTTATACCTTGCCAGACCTTTTGTCAGTAGAGATCAAATATGATTTCAAATATGATTCATTTAATTTCAGTCTGTGTTGTGGGTAGAGCATTTGTCTTTTTGAAGTTGGTATGTTGATCATCCTTTGGCGAGCTTGTGAAAAACAAACAAAGCCATGTGGTTAATGGAGAGACTCAGAAAAAAGAACACCATATGGAGCCCTGCAGTAATTGCACCTGGAATGTGCAGAATTTTCACCCAACTTCTCCCAGATGGCAGTTTTATGTAATCGGATTACCCTTGTTATGTTCTGTTTGGTCAGACATGTATAATGTTGTTATTCATTAAATTTGTACATCAAAATAAAAAAGATTCTAGTTCTAATGTGACAGGTGACATGTTTTACACCTATTGTAGGATTATTCTCTGTAAATGACATGGATACTGTCTTATTTTTATGAATATGTAAATTAAATAGGAAAGCTGGGTAAAATCAAGTGGCATCGGAGACTAATTTCTCTATTTGATTTTTTATTTTATTATTAATCTTTAAATGATTTTAATTAATTAAATAAATAATTTTACATTTTACTTCATTTTGTTTGGGTTTCCATCTGGTGTTTCCATGGAAACAAAATAACGTTTCCTGTTAATTATCCAATGAGCTTTTCCTTTTCGGGAGCGTAAAATCTAATTGGTTGAAAGAAATCTTCAGCAAACGTCATCTCGGCTAGAGCTTGAAGCCCGCGGTTTACGAAATAACATTGCTTAGCTAAAGACATTGAAATGATAATAACGTTTCCTTTAAACAAGGCTAACTTGTTTGGGATGTGAGGTATGCGTTAGTGTCACCGTAATCACAAGTCTTAAGTGAATAATAACCCTTACTATTTTCGTGCCAGACGGGACTGATCGGGGTTTTGTCGTAGCATTAGCAATTAAGTTAGCATGTTGTAAAGCTAGACAGATAATGCAAGGGAGGTAGCTTTCCTTTGTTACCTTGTCAACTACCGTCAACTGAAACTGGCCTACCTGCCTTCCTATTATCTGTCCTCTCGGTCGGAAAATAAGGACTGCCAACGAGTTGAGGTGGGTGTTTCTAATTCCAACTATCTGAGCCACTCAGGAAAAGACATTGTTCAGTTGTTCTTTTATATTTAAACGATTCTTTCTAAATGTTTGCACTCTCTTGTCGATGTTTAGCTCGGTGAAGCGTCAGCGGCAGGAGATAAAACGCAATGTCGCTATCGACTGAGGCTCCACTTGCGACAAACCAAAGCTTCAGACACAAAGGACAGACTATTTGTGTTGTGCCCGACATCTCCTTTGATCTCCTGGAAGATGACTTTGACCTAAATAAATCCTACCCATGCACTCAGAGACCGACGCACAATAGGAGCCTGCAACCTCGTCATTATGATGGTTTCTTTACAGGCAAGCTGAATAATGTTTAAGTTGTACGTTTGTACAGTAAATGAACAAAATAGCAAAAGAGTATTGACTGTCATTAATTGTAAAAATGCTCATAATTTAACAACACGTGTACATGTAGCCTACTTGATTATCTTGAATAAGTTTGGACATATTTATCAGACAATGTGAAGAAATCACCTTGGGATAAAAACTTTAATTGTTGCTTCACTACCTATAGAAGTGAGATAATCCACTTTAATGAATCTCCCATTTATGTTTACAGGCTTGGATGTTTGCATATCCACTGCAGCCAGAAATGGTAGACTTTCTAGTTTTCCACCTGGCTCCCAAGTTTCTGCTGATTCTCTGCCACACCCATCAACCCACTCAGAAACAGAGGAGAATCTTTTCAGTCTCCTTATCTCTGGAGATTTTGGTGTGTTGGGACGTCCATCCACCCTTAGCCCAAACAAAGTCATTCTTATTGTCTCCCATAAAACCAGAGAGGTACAGTGTGTGTGCTTTTGCTGTGGGGAGTGGTTGTTTAATAGCAATCTGGACTGTTTTCAGCTGTAAATGGGTTTTATTTTTCTTTGTTTTTTTTTACAGATTTTGTCTGCAAATGAGCAGGCAAGCAAACTCTTTGAATACTCTGCTAAGGAACTGATTGGAAAGAAGCTGTCATTTGTCTTAAAGAAAACCAGTCATTTCCTAAATCAAGCACTGGAAGAAGATTTTCTAGTTAAAGATGGAACCGTTGCCAATGTGTCTGGAAAAGTGGTATGAAAATACCTTGTATACTTTTATTTTACTGCATTTTACTATTACTTTAACTTTTGCTGAAAGGATCTATTGGTGTAGGTTTGAGTATTTATAAGGCCTTCTTTTATAGGTGGATGCTGTGACATTGTCTGGAGAGGTTCCAGTATCGGTGTGTACCCACAGACAGTCACAAAATGAAGACCTTTGGCTTGTCATGATGGAAAGTGTAGAGAGGGTATCAGCCTTTTTGTCCTTTTCACAAGATGTAAGTACACCATGATTTAGCAGTCTTGAGATTGTGACTTTCTTCCTCTTCCTCTTGTTAAAAGTTTGATATTACATATATTTTTTATAATTTCTAGGGCAGTATACTATCCTGTGACCGGGCATTTGCTCATCTCCATGGATACCACCACCCTGATGATTTGAAAGGAGTATCTATTAAGGAGTTAATCCCCTCTTTACAAATCCCGCTCTACAGTCATGCAGTGCCAAAAGTAAGCATACTCTGCAGCTGGAACTGTTCTGCTCAGCCATGTACAGGTCCTGTTCTTAACCTTGACTGAGTGACCAACATGCTTCTTAGCACAAAGAAAAGAAATTAAAGTCTGTCAGCTTTTTCAGATCTGCCATCTCTGACTTTGCTTTTCATTTTAACTTGCAGATGCTGAGGGTTCAGAGAGTGTGTGGGAAAAGCAAAGGGGGTGCTTCAGTCCCGCTCTGTGTCAAACTTCAGGGTGCAGCACTGTGTGGAAAACCCCAACATCAGTGCTGTAACAGTGGTGACACCACAAGAGATGGTCCTGAACTTTCTAATGGAGAAGACAAGCAGCCAAACCCTGTGATGTCCCCTTTGTGCAAGACAGGAGTTTCACACCCTGATCACTCTGAGCAGTCTCACTTATCAGGTGGGTTTATTAGTTTAATCCAACTGGGACCAGTGGATATAAACACCCACAATATTATTTTGATGAAACTGGGACATAATTCTTAATGCTGCCATGTAAAAATCCCTAAATAACTACTTATTTAGAATGCTCATGGGCTAAAGCACAAAAAAATATTATTAATATCTGAGTGAAATTACTGGCTGAGTGAAATTACTTACTGTAAGGTTAAGGTCTGGACTTTGTGGTGGTCAAGCTATGTGGAAAAACATGTGTTTGTAGTTTCTGTAATCTCCTCAGATGTTTTCTCTGCTGGTTGCCTGCCAATGACTTGACCCTTCTTAAACAGCCTTGCATCTTTCGATATGGCTATTTTAGAAATGAGATGCTACTTGTTACATCAGCTGGGGTTAAAGAACTTGTTGCAAGCTAAAACATAATTGCCCATGCAGTAATTATGCAATTGGAGGTTAATACTCTGTTGCTTTTTTAAATCCTGGTGGTGACTTTTTTTTTGTTGGACTGGCAGTGCATACTGATGATGCTATTTATGATGCTGCCATGACAGTTTATTTTGCAAATAAAATTTTGTTGATATGATTTGTTGAATATTTGATACATTTTTGATGCAATCTTTTTGGAAACTAAAGTTCTTTGAAAACTGAGACCCTAGAAAACACTTGATATTATTATTATAACCCCGCAATGGCTCTTTGGATTTTCACAGAAATCAAAGTGGATAGCATCATTGTCTCTCCTGGGCCTTCTCTGGAATACTCTGGAACAGTCTGGGTTTTTGCTCCTGTGAGCAGCCTTCTCATCCTTCATCCTGATGGTTCAATATTCAGCATTCACAACCATCTGGCCCTCAGTCTGTTTGGTTACACCAAGGATGAGCTGTTGGGAAAGGTTGGCCAGCATGATCAGCTTAACAAGGTCACTTGCACTGAGGACCATGTCAACTGTCACTTCTGTAACTGCTATTTTGCCATCGACAGAGTGTCACTTTCATGATGCCTGGTTTCTATGAGTGGATGTCTGACTCGGACAGAAAGGCTGGACCCCTCTCAAATTCTCATGTACAAGCTGTTAGTAGCCCAGTGTCATCCAAAATATCAGGGAAATCTGGTGAGTATTTGAATCTAAAGAATCAAATTTCTCCTTCAAAATGAGAACATCTGACATCAGCTACTTACCTCTGCTGGATTATGGTGATATATTATTTTTGAGTAGATCAGTATCTTAAGAAATCAATTCCTGTTAGGGGTGGGTGATATATTGAAAATTTACTGATACCGAGATTAACAACAATAACTGATATCATTTTGGCCCGTATCGATAAATTTGATATTTTAAGAAAATGAAAATACAATGGGGCTGACCAGTAAATGCTTGCTGGTCCTAGTATTAAGTCATATTAAATATTTTACAAAAACTCCCATTCCCAGCATGTACCGAGAGTGGCACGGTGGACCTGTACATCAGTCTGATTTTACATCGATAGCTAATAGAAATGATTTGCCATAGTGCTGGTATCGTTCATTTATTGTTATCGAGATGAACTGCTCAATATATTGTGGTATTGATTTGAGGCCATATCGCCCAGCCCTAGTTCCTGCTTACCATTGTGCCCTCCATTTCATTACTGGCTGCAGAGATTGCACATGTCACTGCACCTTAAACACTGCTGCTAAATGGCTGTCCCTTTTATATATGCAGGCTTTCATAATGGCTCATTTTCATATATAAAACTTTTATTTTAAATATGCTGCTCCTTTCACATGGAATAACTTACAAACTGAGGGACGTTTTAGTTTATTCTAAAGGCTCAAGAATAAAACTCCGTTGGTCAGTGGGACTTCTTTGCAGTATTCAACCCATGCTGTATTTCATTTACCTTATGTTGGATGCTACTGTCATTTTTTTATTTGATTTCTCTTTGTAATATACTTGTGTTTGTACTGCCTTCTTGGCCTTGTCACTCTTATAAAAGAGATTTATAATCTCATTGAGGTTTTTATCTGGTTAAATAAAGGAGAAATGAACAGCTGATTAAAGGCAGGACATGTTTTGGAACCTGTTTAATGTGACAAGTTTGTTTCCGTGGTTAAACAGGTTACATCTATATCACTGATGCAGAAAAACATGTGATCTTCAAAATGAGTCCCTGTTATGGCACTGCTGTTGATTTTTTCTCCTTCTTTGTCCATATGTATGTATATATTTTAACTCATACAGTATCATTAAGATGGATGTGTATTAGTAATCTTTCTGGTCATCTTCATCTCAGACCCATCTTCTTTGCTGGCTGGAGACATGGCTATGGTACAACAGGCTATCCAGGGAAGGAGCTCAGTAGGGAGAGGCAGGATCTTCACTGGAACTAGCACCAGGCTGGAGAAACAGGGCAGTGCTCTGTCTACACTCTCTCCTCCTGCAGTCACCTCAACACGTGTCATTATGTAAGTGAGCAGGCACTATGTGCTTGTAGTCAAATGTGATCTGATTTTTAATGATGTGTAAAGTAGAACAGAATAATGCTGTTTTACTCTCACACAAAGCCTGTTTTTGCCTCTGACTACTCCCCTTGTCAGTTTAGTGAAGTATAAGCGAATTCCAAAGTCACCTAAAGTGATCACAAACCGATGAGTAATTAGTAATGTGTAATTTAGTATTTCATCCTGTGAGAGAACAATTGTAGGAAAACATCCTCTTCCATCAGGGCCAATGATACTGCAGAGCTGATGGAGGAAGCAGCCCAGGTAGCCCCCTGCAGTAGCCAGCTGGACAGCGCCGACACTACACAGGCACTCCTCAAGACTTTTGCCTGGGTGGAGCCTCCAGATGAAGACAACTGTTTGGTTCCTCCTGAGTCGTCGCTCCACAACGGGGAAGAGCAGCTGAGCAGCAGGGTTCCGAAAAACAACATGCCTGCAATCAACATAATTCCTGGTGTGCTCTTCTTGTGTTCTATTGGAATTTGTTTGTACTTCCTCAACTCAATGATCAGAACTGTGCCACATTTCTAAAACTAGTATTTAGATATTTAGTGGAATTAAATTTCTTCTTTGTTTTTTTTTCCCTTTTATTGTAGACACTCCTGCTCAGATTGAACATGCTGGTGCCACAGTGAATGGTATCTGTCCTGATGGAGACAAAGACCATCACTCATGTGCCTTTATCCTCCAAAACTCCAGTTATGAAGTCATCTCACTCGAGAGCAGGTAAGGGAGATGGTTTTCTGTTATGTGGTCACCCTGCAGCCCTAAAACCTCCAACATGCCAGGTTCCAACATTCAGATTCAATTCACTGTTAATTGAATCCCAATTTCTAGGTCCTCCTCTGGTTTCTGTGAGAAGTTTGCTGGCCATGGTGGTCCTGATCCTTCCCAAACAGAAGACACTCCTTCAGCACACATAGTGGACTCACCCAGCGATTTCCTTGACATTGATAGCAATGGAGATCTAGTTACTCGTGCCTTAGCTGACCTGAACCTGAGCGGTAGTATGGAGCTGCTCAGCATCAGGATGCTCAACGATGAGAACCAACCCTCCATATTATCTTGCAATACAGCTGAGCTCCTGCGAACTCCTTCGCCATGCATGGTGGGGTTAGACCAGGAAGCGGAGTCTGCTGAAACTGCATACACTGCTGTGGAGATCAGGAACTGCTCGACAGAAGAGTCAGAAAAGGACCAACATGAGCAAGATCCGTGGGCAGCTATCTCTGCAATTCATAAGGGAAAGACTGAGGTTCAGTCACTGACAGACATGCCAGCCACGTCCACGCCTAAGAAACAGAAGATAGATGGAGAGATCCTGTCTTCCTCACAAACTCCTTTAATAATAGAGGGGCAGTTTGAAGGAAGTGGATACCACAGAGATGGCACAAGAGTAGGTTGGTAATGTACATTTACAGCTGCTTTACTTTTTCAAATTATCATGAATGTGACATCAAGAATAAAACATTCGTTTTTTGTGTTTGTTTTTTTATCTCCTAGATGTGCACTGTGATGTCTGCAGGACTAAACTCCCTGATGGAAGCTTCATGTTCTGTGTGTGGATGAGCAGGTGTGGCCAGCAGGGGACACTGTTGCACACAGATCAGTCACTGAATGACCAGTCTGGAGTCAGTCTAGGGGAGGTCAGTAACTGTTATGGTCTATTGGTCTCCACAGTGTAATTATAATTCATTATTTGAACATTAAAGTGGTTGTTCTGCTTCCATGTAATATGTTATCACTTATTTCAGAGAATTGGTGAGGCCAGCCAAGGGGAAGCATTGCGCTCCAGTGTGGACCTTGATCAATCTCGTGCCTGCGACGGGCAGTTCAGAGAGGAATACCAGCCTCTCAAAGCTGTGGGTAAAGGAGCTTTTGGGTTTGTCTGGAAGGCAATAAGACGCTGTGATGGACAAGAAGTAAGAAACATTATTCATCCTGAAGTATGCTTTAAATGTGTATTTTCTTTTAAACTTAAGTGCTTTTCAAAGGTAAAGATTGTGGTGATGTAGCTTCTTCACCAATCTGCAGGTGATTGTAAAGTTCATTAGCAAAGCCAGGATTGCGAGCGAGTGCTGGGTAGATGACCCCATGCTGGGAAGAGTGAGCCAGGAGATTGCCATACTGACACGAGTGCAACACCATAACATCGTCAAGGTAACCAGATTATTGCTTCACAGCATTTATGTCAGAAGGCTTCAGAATCACTGGTTGATAATGTTCTTCATTGCATGTGTGTGTATAAAACTAGGTGGTGGAGGTGTTTGAGAACGGGAGTTTCTTCCAGATGGTGATGGAGAAACATGGAGACGGGCTGGACCTTTTTGAGTTTATAGACAGGCAGCCACGGCTGGATGAGCCTCTAGCCAGTTACATCTTTAGGCAGGTATGTGGGGGGCCATGTCATACGCAGATGACGGCAGAATTGGTTCTGAAATGGAAAGTGAGGCCATTTTTTCCCCCTGTTAAACTTTATACAATGTCTTTTTTAGCTTGTGGCAGCTGTATTTTACCTGAGGACCAAGAACATCATTCACAGGGACATAAAAGATGAGAACATTATAATCGACAAGTGTTTTCACATCCGACTGATTGATTTCGGTTCGGCTGCGATATTGGCTCCCGGGAAGCTCTTTTACAATTTCTGCGGCACGCTGGAGTACTGCTCCCCAGAGGTGCTGCAGGGAAATCCGTAAGTATTTCATGCAGTGAATGAGAAGTTGTGTGTGCAACTGTGTGCAGACAGAGCTATGATACTGTGTTCTACTGGGTAAAGTGTGGAAAGTCCTCATTTTGATAAAAACTCCTGAATGAACAGTAGAAGGGATTGTCCTTATTCCTGTTTCTTGTTAGATTCTGGTAGATACAAACTTTATAGGAGAGTTTGCCGTCTTTGCAATTGTAATTTACCTCTGGGATAAATAAGATATGTTTCCTTGAGCTAAAACACACAAAGGCTTTTATTTGCAATATGATTACATTTTTGTAGGATGACACATTGGAATGTATGTTCACTATGATAAATGCAAAAAAGCGATGTTGGTACTGCAGTACTACTTCATGCCAACAAACATGTTATAATTTCCTTTTTTCCATTGACTTATTTCTCTATTATCTTCATGGAAAGCTCTTGGTTAAAGAATGTTGCTGATGTAGAATATAAATCCTGAATCTACATCAGCAAACATGTCTTTATAACTTGTTATAACGAAGTAAATTTTACACAGTTTACTTAAACAGTATAACATTTAGGAATAAAGCAACTTTAATCTTTAAAAAAGATTTATATACATGTGCCATAAGCAAATTAAGGGCTTATTTTGATTTTGGCCTCTTCCCCAGCTATGAGGGTCCAGAGCTGGAGATGTGGTCTCTGGGAGTTTTGCTCTACACGCTGCTGTTCAGTGAGAATCCCTTTTGTGATGTGAGTGAGATCCTGGAAGCCCAACTAAAACCCCCATTCCCCTTGTCTCCAGGTATGCTGTTCTTTACTACTGGCTGCAAATTTTGACTCTGTCTGCAATGCACAGGGCTTTTTCTTGGCAGTCTTATTCAATGAAATTTTCTGTTGTACTCATAGAGCTGCTTGCTGTGTTGCGTGGGCTGCTTCACCCTGATCCAAAGAGAAGGATGACTTTAGATCAGCTGCTCTTGCAGTCCTGGATCAGCCAGCCCATTGCTCTAGTAGATTACAGCTGGGCTGAGGTGGTCCCATCAGTGGATAACTTATGTGAGTCCCCCTTTCCACCAGAGTCAGACTAGCGCTGCTGACCATTTTTAAATGTACTTTGGGCCCTGTCATTTTCTCATAGGCTTGCCAGAGCATCAGGAACCAAGTCCTATGGCACACATCAGACCAAGCTTGTTCCCAGATGAAGGAGATGAGACTTTACCTGAGGAGGATGAAGACGAGGAGGAGAGGTTGTCAATGGTCGCCCTGGAGACTGAGCTTCAGAAGTACCTTCATGAGGATTAGAGACTTCTCTGAATTTGAAAGGAAGCAGACCTATCCGTCCATCAGTTGGGCTAATGACAAGTAGCAAAATAATGAAAGGGAAGCTTTTTTAGTAAGTGCAACAGAAATCTGCTCTATAGACAGTCACCTAGAGACAGAGGGACTGTGTCTCCTGAGATTTCTGAGATGTAAATTCTACAAGTTGGACATATTTTGCTTTGCCGGTTTCTTTTAATTGCCATTTAATGATTTTTATTTATTCCTTGAAAACTTAAATGACCGAAGTTTCATGTTAAAGGGGCTTTTTAATCCAAATTTTGTGTTATCAATTTTAAATCTTGACATTTTAGATATTTTATTCAGCTTACTGTAAGTATATTTAAAATATTTTATACATATATGTGTATATATATATATATTTATTCATGAATAAATAATCTACCAAAACATGATCTCCTCTAGGTTCATTATGGAGATATTTTTTTAATAAGGCTATAGAGTGCTTTTGGTGTTAATGAAAACATTTCAAGTCTAATTGTACTTTTATATCTTGCAAGATTACATTATTGGTTCCTGTATTCTAACTGGTTCTACGACAAAATGTTATCTGCATCCTAGGTAAGTAAATGTTAGATCTGTTTGACAACTGCAAATATTCAAAATTACTATTTTGCAAATTTCCAAAAATATGTGCAAAAAGTTAACTGTTGGAAACAAGTTATCTACATATTTCCAGTATGTGACTAAAAACATTTTGTTTTATTTACTGTGAATAAACTAAGTGACCGTTGACAAAGCTGTGTGTGGTGTGGTGCAGCATTTACCTGAATGTAACTAGTAGGTCTGGCAGAGTGTTGTTTAAATTGTCTTGAATGGTGGATGTTTTGTTTTATTGATTCTTTGTCATTTTATTTAAAATGAAAAGCCAGAGTTTAGAAGACATTTGTCTCAATGTTTTCCCAGGTTGTGAAAATGAACGTGTTCAATCTTGCTAATGTATATAGCTCAAAGAAAATTATAAAAGTAAAACTTTTATTATATATATTTTTGTCTTCTCGTTGAAAAGTAGGTTTCAAAATCTAAGATGTCGCGCTAAGGACGTCGGAACCTTTGAGCTGTTTTGTTATACACGGAACGTTAATGTGATACGGACAAGCATGGGTAACCGTGCTGTTTATCGGGTGAGCTTATTTCTAAATATTAAACTAAATATGAAACCTGATGATTTTAATGTCATTGTACCTGCAGGGCATTTGGTTTATTAAAAATATTATCTGAGAGGTATATAATGCTTCAGAGTTTGCCAGACCTTTGATCAGCACCTGTGTTTGCTAACTGAAGCTAATGGAGTCTACATGAAGATCATTGGCATGACATTTAAACACATGTGTTTTATTAGGACAAGACTGCTGTCATTCTGTTAAAGGTTCATGTCTTTCCACAGATATTCTGGTGGACTTCGAGAAATGCATCGTCTGTACTCGGCCCTTTTCAGTTTAGGAGACTCCACCTGACGTCTCTGTGCGTCGACTCCAGACTTTATGGTTCATCCGTCGATCACAGCTCTGAACCTTCGCCTCTTTCCAGACAACCGGTTACTCAGCTTTCTCTGCACTCATTGATAGATATGGGATTTACAGACACTCAGGCAGAGCAAATATTAGAAGCCGTGTCCACGGTCAGGGGCGGAAGCGCTGCTAAACATGCTCTGTCCACTCTCACAGTTCTGTTTGTTTTGGGGCTTAACCCTTCCAGCGTGCTGAAAATGTTGGAGAAATGTCCTGAACTTTACAGCGTTACAGAAAAGCAACTTCAGCAGCGCATAAGCAACCTACGGAAGCTAGGTCTAGTAGAAGGTGAGATTAATATCACAAGCCAGTAAGGAATTGCTTTAAGTGTAAATAATGACCGAGCGTGATGAATGTATGAAATCTAAGTTTTGCTCTTATGGCGTCCTTAGGCAGCATCCAGAGGATGGTGGTCCATTACCCGAAGATTCTGACTGTGCCTGTGAAATCTATAAAAAATGTAGTGCTGTTCCTGAGGGAAAAGTGCCTGTTTACTGTCCAGCAGGTCACAGACATCCTCAGAGAAAGTCCAGCAGTGGTACTGGAGGACCTGGGCCAGCTGGAGTACAAGTTTCAGGTCAGGAAGCAAGTTTGATGAGCATTGTTTACCTACTGAGCAATAAACATCAGCACAGCATTGTGTTTATCTCTGATAGGTCAAGATGATCATATCGATAGAGTCTATCATATCTATCTATGGGTTATACAGTGTATTTTACAAATATACTAGTTCTTTCATTGTGTTTTGTATGATTATTATTTTTTATGTAGGCTAGTAGTCAAATAAATACATATGTAATAATTGAGGCATTGATATTAATATAACTTAATATTTGCACTGCCTGAATATAGTATTTCCACAACACATACCAAAACATCACGTTGGTTATTGGATAGTTGCTCCCCTGAATGAAATATTGAGTTCACATGTGATTTGAATTATACGTTTACATGTGTAAAATGTGTGTGTGGGTGTAGGGAAACAGTTTCCATTGTAAGGTGCTGTTTACAAGGAAGACAGATGGAGATTTATTGAGTTCTTCAAAACATAATGGCCATAGATGTAGCAGTTGTAAAGCCACCAGTCACAAGCTGTGTCCCATTTGTATAGTCATAAATGTCTCCTTTCCACAGTGTGGTGTGCAGTAGTGGTGCTCATACACACTTTCAAAGAAATAATTATTCACTTTAGTTTGAACTTCTGTAGTTTGAACGCATAACTTTCATGCATTGAATAGATAATTTCACATCGAAAAATATTTATATTGCTTGTTACAAAACATTTGGTTGATTGATTATCCCTTTAAATAGTTCCATTGGTGCTCCATTGCATTGGTGTCAGAAGTACGTTTGTGATATTATTCCTCCAGACTCTTTTTTTAAAATGTAACAGTTCATTTAATCATCTCTCCACAGTACGTCTACTTCCGAATGGGAGTCAAACAGGCGGAGATGGTGAAGTGCAGGTTGTTCCGGTTCACCCTTGATGAGGTGCGCTGTCGGCACGGTTTTCTGGAGCGGCGGGGCCTGTTTCAAACCCCGGACAAGAAGGGACAGACAACCATCGTCAACCCCAAACTGGAGGCTATACTTCATGTGGAGAGGGACACTTTCATCACAGATGTTGCCCAGGCATCAGCAGAGGAGTATGATGTGTTTGAGAGACTCCTGGCAAGAGAGTGGAGGGAAGAGGAGTTGCAGCAGGGTAGAATTGAAGCTGATGATGATGATGAAGCTGATGAGGAGGAGGAGGAAGAGACCGCAGGAAAAAGTGGATACAGGAAGAAAAAAAAAGAACAAACAGTGAACTAAAGACATGAGTAGATAAAATTTACAACTCTTATAGGAAATTGCTTTCTTTTGGTTGTTGCAGTGAATGTTAATGAAAATAAACTAGGAAATCATTGGTTTAATTCACTTTTTTTCCTAAACTGAATGGAACATCTGAAGTGGAGTTAATTTCTAGTGTTTATCTAAGTGCTCATTGTGATGACGCAAGTTTAGCCTTAGCCTGACAGATAAAGACTATATGGACAAAGAGTAAATGATGGAATCCTCCCACTGTTAAATAGTTCCCTTGTCACGCTGCACATTACCTCCACTTCTGAAATGCATCTTATCAGGTCAGGACAGAATTTTTAACACAAATTAATATGTGAAACATCACTGAAAAAATACAGTAAACACGATGCCATGAGGAGCACTTAAGAGGATAAAAAGCTCCACCCTGTTACTATGTGACAGCCGAGTGGCTGCTGCTTTCTGCATCTCTATGTTATCTGAGTCAACAGAGCATCAGATAAGAACATAGTGCGAGAAGCTGAACAACAGCCATTGATTTATGCAGCACTGGCAGATTTTTTTCCACTTCGGGCATGAGGTAAGATCAGTCACACTTTGATCAATCGATATTTTTCTAATTGAAATAATAGTGTCGAGTTTGGAATAAGCAGGTCACTTTATGTGGCATTTATTAGTGGGGACTGAGAGTCAAATTTGCATAAGTTTTCACTGGTAACAAAGTACAGAGTCCCTTCCTGTTTGTTCATATATGAATTCTGACAGTAATGTACTGATAATTCAATTTTAATAATGGTCTACATTAAGATGATGTTATGTTGCCTATGAAATGCTGTAAGAAGACCTTCATACAGGCAGCAGACTTGGAGTTAGAATAAAGACTCTTGATATTTATGGCTGGCTTGCCCAGGAACATGTAAAGAAAAGAAAGTTGCATAAAAAAAACTTGAAAATATCTGCAATTTGCACTGCTTCTATGCATTTTAGACTTAGATTGTAAAGTTCTACAATGTTCATAGTAATTTATGGTGTTTTTCTTTCGCAGGACGTTGCTGGAGGACGTAAAGGGGCAGACCATAAAACACTTCATCATCCATTTGCGCTTCTTCTATGTCTAAAAAGAAAAATCAATAATGATTTCCAACCACACAGAACAATGGGCTGAGAGCATGAGGAAGTGGAATCTAGAGTTTTTCTGCATCCCCACCACCGTCTTCACTCTTGCTACCTTGATAGCCAACCCTGTTCTGCTGATCTGCATTTTTTGCTCCCACACCTTGCGTAAGGAGACCCGCTACCTGCTGGTGGCCAACACCCTTACAGCAGACATCCTCTTTCTTGTCCTCAACTTGGCCATCGTGACATTGAATTCGGTGGGAGCCCAGATAGCCTGGATTGCTTGCGAGCTGATTATAACTGGGATCTCCACGGCTTATTCCTGCGCCATCCTCACAGTGACTCTCATGGTGATCGACACCTTTGCAGCTGTCCGCTGGCCCCTTCGTTACCACGAGTTCCTCACACCCTGCCGCACCCACTGCATCCTGGTCGGGGTGTGGATAGTGTCAGCCTTTTACCCTTTCACCTTGCTGATCATGGTGAAGGTAAACGGGGAAAGTCCTAATGAGAAAGTGACTTACTGTCTGGCTTTTATGTTCCTCAGACAAGGTGGGATTTCCATGTTCTTCTTTGTAGCTGCTCTGATCTGTAGCTTTCTCATTTTGTACTGCTACATCCGGCTCTACATGGTAACAAGGACGCAGGGAATCTGGCACAACCGCTTCTCAAGGGCGCGGGTCACCGTGCTGGCCCACGGGGTTCTGCTCCTGCTCTACTTTGTCCCCGGCTTTGTTTTCACCCTGGAGCTCTTCATGTTCCTAAAGAAAGGCATGAGTCAGGATGTTCACGTGTGGATCAGCACAGTCAATAGTTGTGTTTTAATGTTGCTGCCCAGGGTGTTTGCCCCTTACCTGTACGGGCTGAGGTACAGGGAGATCGCTGACACTCTGATGATGCTGCTGCTGCATCGTCACAAGACGCTTAACCAGATTACCTTATCCTAAGGACTCTCAATAACAATAAAATTGTTTGCATTGTGTGGTATCTCCAAGTGGACATCTAAGAAAATAGTTGCTGGAGGAATTATGGACAGAAGCTGGGTTTTGTGAGGCTGAGTACGGATTAATAGTCATTTTTCCTTTTTGTGTCAAGCAAATTTTTCTTTTGTTCTATTTTTTTGTCTTCCTAGTTAATGTTTCCGTGCACATTTGTCGATCAGGTTTTAAAGTATTTACTCAAATGTAATACCAAATGCAATTAGTGTCTGTATACAACCTCTTTGTCAGCTTGTTAGAATACCAAACCTTCCAGAAGAAATGTCCTCAGTGTTAAAGCCTTGATTCAGATAAAATTAAATGATTTCATCACAAATCTTTTTGTTCTTGCTCTTTTCTGTTTTTACACATCTTATTCTGCACTGCATGGACTTTGATTAGACGAATTATATATGATGGGCTTAATTTTGGCCAAATAAATACAATATTATCAATCCTTGAACTTTTTATGTGAATGTTTGTTGCATTTTGGCTTTCATTTATAAGTATGACAGTTTGCAGAATTATTGCTACATTACACAAATACTTTTTTTCAGCTAACTTGTTTATTCCCAATGTTCTGAGTTGATAACAAATTATTGCTACCAGATGACTGTCCAATAGATTTTGCCTTCAGAGCCTTTTAGTCTGAAAATAAATGTGTACACAGACCAAAGCATGAGAAGTTTAGGCACCCTGTATAGTATTTGTTACTGTTACAACAGCCCAACAGCAGAGGGACACATTTGTCCACTGAGCTTTGTCAATGCTACCTGATGCAACAACTTTGCTCAACACATATGTACATGGCACAGTATTTATCTGCTTGTACCGTAAGCCTTTCTATCTGTGCCATTTTTGTTATTTTCATACAGCTTTGTTTGCCACAAAAAAACATCTTTTCTCTGAAACTTTATTGTGTTAATCTCTTTCATGGCCTTCACGCCTGACAGGATTTTGTTCTGTCAACAAGACTAGCAGGTGCTAAGGCACAAAACACATGTAGTTTTTCTTCTTTTTGAGTGATGTGGTAATGCTGACTTTTAGAGGATTCTTCATCTTGTTGTTGATAGATGTCTTTTATGTTGCATATGTAGATTTATCTGGTTAAGTATACTTAGGCAATAATGTGTACATGGTCCAATTCATCTAAGTACGTATAACACATTATTCAATAGTATTGATTATTGATTACATTTTAGACCCTCATGAAACCCAATGAGCCCTCTTTAGGATTATTTTGCCACAGAGTGAGGAAGTTGTGACATCCTTTGTTCAGACTAAACTCCTCCCTGCTTACCTGGAAAAAGATTTTAAAAAATATGTGGAGCGAGTGAATACTGCGTTTAATCCTGTGCTCACGTGGTCAGAGTCATATTACAAGCGTTGTACCTGTACAGTAATGTTTACCTCTAAAATAAGTCTGTCCAAGCATCTCGTTTAAAAATTACTTTCCGAGTTTTTCACTCGCTGCTTGTTCCATGTTATGTTTTTTTTTCTTCTGATAAAAGTGCAGTTTGTTTGCAAACAAAGAGAATCCACGTGGAGCACTAAAGGTGTGTGGGAAGTGGTGTTTCCTTTTCTGCAGTTATGTTCATAACCCAATGACTATAAGACTTCGCTACCCACAATGCACCAGATGAGTCAGATGTTTTGGGTTTTTTTTTTTCTTCATTCTTCTGACATATATATATGGGCACTGTGTTTACAACAAAGTTAGCTTGTTGGAAGTCCTTGTTTTCGTATGCCACAAATAGCAAAATGTCTCCGCGGTGTTGCAGCCTGTTTAATCTTTCATAACCATCCGAGGGAAGATTTTTAAAAGACCGTGCCAAACTTTTTCAGGACACGGGATTTGTTTTTGTCAATACTTTTTTTTTCTCTCTCTCCCTCTTTCTCTCGCTCTGTTTACTTGAAATAGAAGAAGCGTCGCCTGGCAGTTTTTACAAAAAGGTAACCAATTATCTATACAACAAAAGTTTGATACTGTAGGATAATGCGTCATCCCCTGTTTAGTGTTTATTTGCAGTCGTACTATTTTTTTTAGCCACTAACGGTCGGCACAGGCCAAGCTAAACAACATCTGTCGTACAAGGACAGCATGCTTTGTCTGACCCAGGCTAGTTTGGTTACCTGTTTATGCAGCATTCAAAATGTATATTGTGGTTATTTTTAAGGCATATATACACAACACAATAATGTGGGGGAAAAAATATTTGAATATTTCTTCATACTTTTTTGAATACTTCAAAATATGTATGTAGATAAATATGTGTGTGTTTATTAGGCATTAATATATTTGCCTGCGAGATTGTAATTTTTTCTTAATATCGATTACAGCAACAAAACCAACCGCAATAACACAAATTGGTTTAATTATTACTGTTTCATGTTATTCATTTTCTTTTGTCCTCGTCATCAGTCAGTCACAAAGTAAATCTGCGTCAGACACCTAATTCTGTCTCAGCTCCATGACTGCAGTAAGCTGCTGCTTCAGGGAAGGAAGGCACGTGAATGGGCCGAGTCTTTCCAGTTAAAAATAACAACAGATATGTTACCTCACAGGAGCATAGGTCAGACTTGTTACCATTTTTAAAAGAGACAGCAAAGTTTTTTTTCTTTCCCCTTCAAGTTGTGTTTTAATGTTGCAGTTTAATAAGGTTGTTTGTTTCACTTAACAGCACAACCTTTCTTTGGTTTTGCTATAAAGAGACAGCAACAAAATACAAGTTTGACCAAACACGAAATATGACTCTGATATCAGCAGCCCTGACTTTACATTTGTTCAGGGACTAATGTAGTTTCTAATAGCATCCCTGCCCCCACTTTTCTTTCAAAACAAACTTGACTGACATGTAGGTTGGCGCTCCAACCGTTGCTCAACCCCTCTCTCCCTCTTGCGTCTCTTTGTCATCCTCCATCTCATGCGATCCATTGTGCTGCAGGGCACAACTGTTTTGCAGCAGTGTTGAGCGAGCAGGAGGAAGTGCCACAAGATTTATGTGCCGTTCAGATTTAACTCCTTGCAGCTTGTTTTCTTCAACTCTGATGTAAAACATTTAACATTTTCCCCACAGACTTAAGACATTTCTGTTCTGCTGTACTAATCTAATTACAGTAGTGTCTTATCTATGTCTGCTTTGTGCGCTTCTCACTTATTCTGAGCATCTCATGACTTGTCCTAATCATACTCGGAATATCTTATGGAAATTGTTTTCAGTGGTACTGTACTCTTTGCTCTCCTTTCTTAGGTCATCCTCACGTTTAGAGAGGGTTTGTACTGAAGGTGTCAGCCATGGTGTTGATTCTGGGAAGGAGGATAAACAGGGAGGACTCTGGGATCAGAGACTCCCCAGCTGTCAAACGCAAGGTGCTGTGACATAGGACATTTTAAAGTTTTCTGTGTTAAAGTGTCTCTTATTAAAGTTTTACATAACTTTTTACATGTTGTTTATTACAAAGGTATTTGAGGTTGAATCCAAAACCTTAGGCAGCCCAGATGTCTTGGACTTCTTCTCCGGCTCGTCGCATTCAGAGGGCATACTGCAGGTGTTCAATGAGTTCCGCGACTGCCGCCTTTTCACTGATGTGGTCATCAGCGTGCAGGGCCGCGAGTTCCCCTGCCACCGTGCTGTCCTCTCGGCGTGCTCTTCCTACTTCAGAGCCATGTTCTGCAACGATCACCGCGAGAGCCACGAGATGCTGGTCGAGATCAACGGCATCCTGGCCGAGGCCATGGACTCCTTCCTTAACTACGTTTATACGGGCCGTGCAAAGATCACCACCGAGAACGTCCAGTTCCTCTTTGAAACCTCCAGCCTCTTCCAGATCTACACGCTGCGCGACGCTTGTGCAAAGTTCCTGGAGGATCAGCTGGACCCATGCAACTGCCTGGGCATCCAGCGTTTCGCAGACGCGCACTCTCTGGAGCAGCTGGCCAGCCGCTGCCGCACCTACGCCTTGGCCAACTTCTCCGAGGTGGCACAGCATGAAGAGTTCCTCGACCTGCGCAAAGAAGAGCTGGCGGGCTACATTTTCAGTGATGAGCTGAGCGTTCTCAAAGAGGAGATGGTGTTTGAGGCGGTCATGCGCTGGGTGTATCACAGCGTGGAGAGCAGGAAGCCTATGCTGAAGGCTTTGCTGCACCATGTCCGCTTGCCCCTGCTCCATCCCAACTACTTTGTCCAGACGGTAGAGGGAGACCAGCTCATCCAGAATGCTCCAGAGTGCTACCAGCTTCTCCACGAGGCCAGGCGCTACCACGTGCTCGGAAATGAAATGATGTCACCCAGAACTCGTCCACGCAGGTAACAACAATGTCGGCTGTCTTGGTATGAGAAAGGTGATAGAAAGCCTAGATATGATGGCCTGTGGAAGTGATTATGTGTGACATCTCAGCTTACCATGCTACTGTTGCATGAATGATTTTGTTTTTTTTTTTCTTTAGTCTACTCTGTGTCTTGTTGTTTTGTTGGATTAAAGCACTTATTCCACTGCGATGACAGTGTCTAAACAGTTAGCCAATCTTTGTCCCACATTGTATAGCTAGAGGTTGAAGCTTGCTCATGAACTGTGTGCTTCTGGCTATGTTGCATGTGCATGTGATTGTGACACAGATGGGGGGGGGTGTTTATTAAGTGTGTCATTAACAGAGCCTTCTTTTATACAAGTATTTAGAAATGGAAATGATTGAGGGAGACAGGACGTGTTCGAACAGACACGGGCTGCTTTAAAGGAAAAAAAACG
The DNA here is from genome assembly GCA_036024015.1 of Craterocephalus amniculus. NCBI lineage: Eukaryota > Metazoa > Chordata > Actinopteri > Atheriniformes > Atherinidae > Craterocephalus > Craterocephalus amniculus. The sequence continues at coordinate 10,071 of JAVQJG010084756.1, read as the reverse complement.
CTGTGATGCAAGAAACAGCAATCACATGAAATGTTGGGTTAGGTTGTCATACCATCAAAGTTGCTCACCTTGTGAGTGTTTCTGAGTTCAGTGATTCCTCACCTGTTCATCTTTGTTTTTGTTGTTGTCTAAAGAGTTTTCAGCTGGTTGGTAGACTCTTGCTTATTTAAAAAAGAGAAAAGCTAGTGCTGAGGGAAGCCTTATGAATCAAATACAAAACAGACCATATGGTAGACTGCTGAACAACAAGCAGCCTTTTCAGCTGCTTTTGTTATTTGGCCTGTTGAAATGGCTAAAGTGGGAGCAGTACCATCTGTCAGTTATCAAAGCTGTGCAACGTGTATTTCAGGTGTATTGTCATTATTCAGGGAGCGCTGTTCAGATCAGCAAGCTAGGCGAGCAGTTGGTTCCTGCGCTGTCTGCTTCATTTGCCCCGAGGCAAAACCACGCTCAAAACAGATCCCTCATTTTCTTTCCTCTGTCTACACGAGGGCCTCTCTTCTATTGTCAGGGAGAAGCCCTAAGAATCTAAATGCAACTGATCCTCTGCACAAACAAAGTAAACCACTTGTTGGTGCACTGTCTCATGAATGTTTGCAAGCACTTGAAGCGACCCTAAACTCTGATTTGTGTCTGATCTAACCCATGTTTCATGCCAAGTACATAGCGAAATATAAGATGCTGCAAAGACTCAACATATTGAATATAGATATCCATTAATGTAATGTTGAAATTTTACTGTAGGGAAAGTTATTAGTACACATATGAGCTAATGCCAACCCCCAAACCCACCCCCTCCTCTGAATAGGAAATGAAGTAATTTCCTCAGTATGTGTCTAACAGTCAGAGGAAAGCTAAGTGTACATTATAATGATCATGATACCTTTTTAATATAAACTGAATTTGGTTTGACCATGAACAAAGCTATCAGGGGAAACAAAAACCCTTCTTCTAAAACGGCATGATTATTTAGCTCCTGTACTCAAAAATCCCATTTTCCTGTACATTAAGCTGATTTTGATTATATACTCTGTATAGCTTTATATTTATACAGTAATTAAATGAGCGGCATGATGTCTGTACATCTTTGAGCTATTTTGACTTTAGAAAAGTCATACTTGTGTTTGTACTTCATAGTTTTATATTTCCATTTCTGTGCAGGTCAACCGGCTACTCAGAGGTGATTGTGGTGGTCGGTGGCTGTGAGCGAGTTGGGGGCTTCAATCTGCCCTACACCGAATGCTACGATCCCGTCACAGGAGAGTGGAAATCCTTGGCTAAGCTTCCTGAGTTCACCAAGTCAGAGTATGCCGTCTGTGCCTTGCGCAATGACATCCTGGTGTCAGGTAAGCTCTTACTGATCCTGCTACAAATCAGGAAACTGTTACACGGGACATTGTCAGGTTCAGCTTGGAGCAGCCAGAGAGGATATACTGGCTGTTTGCCCGGTGTTATTTTTACAACCTTTGCCTGTTACAGTTGAAGGAAAATATGAGAGCAACATCTGGATGCACTCTCTGGGCTTAGCGCTTAGTGACGCCGTCATTGGCCAGCCTGCTCCTGCGCTCTAATGCTACTGGCCAAACATTAAAGTCACCACCTTTGTATCACTTCAGCAGCTTTTTTTCAGAATATTGTCTGCAAGGATCTAATAAGACTTAATTTTGTTAAAGAGATGTTTTTTGAGAATAAATCTAATGAGATAGTATTGCTCTTATTGGCTTCTGTGAAGACTGCTGCCAAGGTCATGCATCATGAGTGAAGTGAGCCTTCCCTGGTAGAAAAAAAAAAACAACTCAGCAAGAAGTTAGCATTACATCACAGTCATAGTAAGGGTTGTTGTGAAAGTTACAGAGCTTAACATTCATGTACAAAATGAACCTCTAGATGTTAAACTAACAGTGAAGAGGTCTTTTGTGGAAATGATATAAGAAAATATAACAGTGTGAGTTCTCATGTCTATACTCGTGCTCATGTTAAAACACGCTTTAAACGCATGACATTATTGAAGAAAAACAGCTGAAGCACGGTGTGGGGAGGAGGAGGAGGAGGGGGGGGCGGGGAGAGAAAGTTGCACCCCTTAGCAAAGAGTATGAAGCGCTTTCTCAATGTGCCAAGTCTTCACGTGTGAGCTATCAATCTACCCTCACATGCTTCCTGAAAACCTATCCCTTCCCCCCACGGCTCGCTGTCTCACATGGAGCGCGCAGGATTTGGCAGTTTACTGAACTTCATGATCCTCATTCATCCGCCTTTTCTTTTTTGCAATTTCTTTGCTCTATTTCCATTGCCCGTACTCCGTAAAATTAGATCTCCCTTTCTTAGCAGTTTTTTAATCGTGTACTTCCTCGATTACATTCCTGCAAATGTTTCCCGTCCGTCCGTACATCCCTCTCTGCACTGGAAACTGGTTAAATGCCTCAGAGAGGCCTCCAGCCTGTACTTGAGCACTTCGTAGGAATCTTAAAAAGCACGTGGCTTCATGTTAAACATAACATCTTTGTTTTTTCTATCCGGTCACAGTAATTCTTGCACACTGCTGATTTATTTTGATCAATGACTCTGCAATTATCTAGCCACACACATGTATCATCTGCTAGAGAGCAGCTTAGCACATGTTTGCATCAGAACATAATAGTCACAGGATGACTACTCGTAAATTCTTCCACACGTTACGGTGGATTCCACACTTTCTTTAAGTGGAACACCAACAACATGTTTCCATCATGTAGTCATTAAACAACAGAGGCCTTCAGGGCATCAGACTGTCTGACTCTTTGATTCTCCATCAGATTATAGAGCAAATAGATGCTGCACAGCTACCCTCATTTACCTGTCAGCCTTTATATGTGTGTCACAGTAGGATTTTAGATGAGTAAACATAGATTATAATACTCCTAAGTAAAGAATACAAAAAGTAACCACATACGGATACCGATTAATCCTCCATGATACATTCTTGTGGAAGGAGATGATGATGTATCTGCCCTACTGTTTAGATGTATTTCGCTTGTTTACTCTTGTTTACATTTAATAGTGAAGTCACCTAAATCTGCATTGGTGTTCTTTATGATTATCATTAGCACCCCTAACTCTGTTCCAATAAGGTTCTTGATATAAGTTTCAGAAAATCTGCAGGGTAACTCCGAGATGTGTTTTTTCAGATTAATGATGAGCAAACAGCCGCAGACCCTTGAGTTTGTGCTCCACTCTTTTTTACATGCACACTGCACCTATCCTCAAATGAAAAATGTGCTTCTTGGTGTTGGTCTAAAAACACTGCTCTCCAGGAAGAGCTCCTGGGTTTTCCATATAATTTTCCATATAATTTTTCCTGCATTGTTTATACTTGTCTCTCCTACACTAAAATGTTATCTTCTTGCATGTCTTGTGTCGTATCAAATGAAGTGGTATGGGCTTATTGTGAACTAGTGGGCACATGTTCAGGCTTGTTTTCAGGCTTAAAATGTATCTCAGTAACACTGTAACTTGATCAAGGGATGGATGTTCTTGTCTGTCTCAAAGAGAGCAGAGAGGGTTCAGGTCATACTTTATTAGTAGGGAAGTTGGCTCTCTATCAGCTGATGTGTATCTTGAATTTAGTGCTTTCCACTTCTGTACATTAATAATAAAACATGATCTTTGTCTACAGTAGAGCTGCAGCATGTCTGACTGTGTCTGTGTTTTATTGAACCTTGTATTTACAAAGTGAACTTTTAGGACCCAGTTTAGGTAAAAGTCAGATTAGACTTACAACTCTGCCCTAGTTAAAAGACAGAGCATCACTTTGACATAGATACTTTGTCCAACTGGGTGTTGACAAAGAACAGATTGTGTTTATTCTTTTTTTTTTTTTTACCGTCACATCCTAATGATTGATTAATGCTACCAATAATAATAATAATTTTAATTCTGTTAGACTTTACTACTTAAGTTGACCTGAAAACAACCGTATCAGTATTTTCAATGACACAAACTGAAAATGTAGTTCTTCTCTTTGTTCAGGCGGTCGCATCAACAGCAGGGATGTGTGGATGTACAACTCTCAGCTCAACCTCTGGATCAGAGTGGCTTCGCTCAACAAAGGTCGTTGGAGACACAAGATGGGCGTCCTGCTGGGCAAGGTGAGAGAAGCATCAATGTCTGGGGGCTTTCAAGTTGATATAATTCAACGTCCCTTATTCGAACCGTTGCAAAAACCAGAGTTTATTTAGCTGTCGGTGCGCTGCGCAGCAGTGACGGAAGCGTTCTTACATCTAGGATTACTCCAGAGTGGCTCTTTAGTAAAATGTACAGGATGCAGCACATAATAGAAGACATGTACATTCTTTCCTCATTCACTTTTGTCGTCTTTGAAGTCTGCAGGAAATATGTGACAAGTGGAGACTGTCAGCACACTTCAGCACACGCACACAAACGGCACAGTCATTTTGTTTTACAGGACAGCGTGAAGCGTGTTTACAAGTTTAGGGGCTTCGTAGGAACTGTAGAAGAATGCAGACCATCCTCATTGTCTGGTCCTCACATAGTTTCGGACTTATCTGATGTAAAATATAAAAGGGTTAAGCATGAAGCTTTTTAGAGTCCGCTGCTGAAAAGGTATTTCAATGCACCATTAAGTGTTTCAGCTGCTTTCCGTTCATGCCTTTCAAAATCATAGGGTACAGTGCACGCACTGTACTAGGTCCTTGCAGATTTCAAAGAATTTGAATTTTGTACTCAAGGTCCCACATCTAGATTTAAACCCTTTTTTACTCATTTTTCTCTACAAAAAGGTTAATCTCTGCTGTCAGAGATGTTCTGATACCCCATGGGGGTGCTTCGTGAGAAGGAAGAGTTAAAGGAATGTTATCATATTTGTGGGTACCATATCTGATTTCTACAGTAGTTCATCTCACATATCTTTAAAACGTTGGTGCAAATGAGACATTGAATGCAGAAAGGAAATTTAGTGGCATATAAAGGTCAAGTCACCCATCTTAAAATGCACATAGAAGTCATTAGATCTTCTCCTAAAGGCATTTTGATACCTTTTCATGTCAAATGATTGATTCACTGCTCAGTATGTTAATTAAACGGTGGTCTGGATTCAGTTTGGGTTTTGAGTTAAAAGTGGGCCGATGAATAATTCCTGATAACTACTTCACTCTGTTGCTGAGCCGTTAGGATAGTCTTTCATACGGGGCAGGTGGACATACTTGTTCGAGGGCAGCGCAAGTTCACTGGATGTGTGCCAGCACTTCACACTTCCAATTTTAAGAACCAGCTCAGTCTGTTAGCTTGTATCAGGCTTCATATGCCTCTGAAGCAGCCATACATAGCTCGGAAGAGCATGTAAGTACACACCGGCTCTACTCTACAAAGTCTAATTCAGCACGTTTAAATAGTACAATATTTACAAGGGATGTGGCGATTATGCCCAAACATCCTTGTTTAGTTTTGGTTGATTGGTATTTGTCGCCAGACTGTTTTTTTCTGTAACTTCTGGCCATCACGCACTTTGGTTGCCTCGCTACGGCAAACATGCAGGTGTGTTGGTTGTACCTGTGAGTTTTCCGCCGCAGTGTGCTAATCGGTTAGATGGTCATAGTGTGGCTGTAAAAGTCAGTAATTAACTTAAAAGAGAGTCATGCTTCAAGGTTGGCTGCAGTTTAAGGTTATGTGCTAATGTGTTTAAATAGAGAAGTAAAGTTTAATCACAATTATGGTGAAACAAGTAGAAACTTGGCTTAATTTATCTTATACCATCACGGTATACTCTGTTGGGGGTGGGGAGAGGACTAATGGATCTTACAATGTAGTGTTTATCTTGGGTCACGTAAATTTGTTTAATCGTTTTCCTGAGAAGTCCTTTATCTGTAGTAGCATCTGTCATGAACAGTATCTGTTCCTGATGTGCTCCGGAAGCACACTGAATACTTCTTTTCATGATCTCATTCCACATCATATCTTGGTTTTTTATCAGAAACAGTCAGTGTCTCTCATTAGGATGTTTCTCTCCTTCTTCTTCCCTTCTTCTTCAGAATTCAGTTCCCCCTCCTCCTAAATCTGTACCCAGTCATTTCCTCATTCAGCCTGTAATTTTCCCTTTTGATGGACAGTGCTGTTGCTTGAGTTGCATGTGTGAAATGACAAAGCTGTAGACGGTCTTCTGTAATGATCACATAGGTCTGTTCACGCTTATTGCAAAAACATTCCACTGAAGTCACCTCATCTAATTTGCATATTAGCGGGAAATCCCTGGTTTATGTTATTTATATTGCTTTATTATACTGTACTCATCCACACACATCAATTAATTTCCAAGCTGTGAGTTTAAGCCTATATAGATGACTCTATCAAGAAGTAAGAAACAAAAGCAAACTTCATTGCAGCTTGTGAGGTCCAGTTGAACTGGTTTGGCTTTGGCAGACTCCTCGTTTATCAAGATTTGCCTCTGTTTCTGATATGGTCAATGCCTCTCACCTCTCTGTTTATCAAGAGGTTAACGTGCCTGCAGAGTTGAAGTGTTCATAGAGTTTAAATGAGAACAGTATACCGCACCTCGAGGTTTATGTCTCATCACCATTGAGCTCGTTTGAAACGTCCCTGCACTGATGGAGACAGACTTGATACTACAACCAACCTTGTTTCATGAACAGGCTGCATCTTTGCAAGTGAGATGAAATGGTAGATTGAGTTCCCCACCCCCACACGCGACATGGCAGCTTCTTTCTTTAAACAAGGTGGCGTCTGGATATCTTCAGAGGAGCACTGAAGGGTCACATGAACTATGAAAACACTTTATTGTGAACCTTTTTAGTTTCTTTCACCTTTAAGTCTTTCTATAGACCTCAGTGCCAGTAATTTATTACTATACATATCCATTGCTATCATAACCCACAATGTTGAATTTTCAAATAACTTTATCTTGCCAGGCTTGATTGGAGGCCTGTGAATTTTGTGTGGGTTAAATGAAAACATGGAGAGAAGCAGCCCTTTGACGTTAGCAGAAGAAAGCCATTTTAAAACTAAACAACAATTAGCACTTGATTGTTGTAACTATCTTGCAGTACCACATTTTCCTCTTATCTTGCTTATTTCTAGCATGTCGGTTATTTTGGCGCCATACAACCAAATCCTGTTATCAGCTAATTAACAGAAGGTATGAGAATAAGCTATCTGACGCTGGACCACATAGTCCCACTTTTATTTAGTAAATTGCAGCGTAGCAGCTGCTTTCCAACACATGTGAGCTGTTTTTAATCAAAATAGATGAATGTTGACAGGCAGAGAGATAACTGAGATAACTTACAAGCACCACCTGTCTTTGAACAAGAGTAAAGGTCACTAGCATTTTTAATTGAAAAAAGCAGGTGCGCTCTCTGCCATTACACAGGTGATGAATGCAAACATCTGAAAGCCCCACCAGTTATTTTTTTTGTTCCTCTTTCTGCATTCGTGTTCCTTTGTCTCTTTGTTACTCTTTCATTTTTCCCCCTCTGTGCACTTATCTGTGCTTCCAGTTTTTCTGAGGAACAGGAAGAGACTGGCATTTTTTTCATCTTCTTGTTGCACAAACCTGTTGATGCATACTGTAACCTGTATTGCTGCTCAGTCTTCTCGACACGTGAGTGATGACGAGAAAGTAGAAAAACTAAATAAAAGAAACTATATTTACTTTAGATTACCTTTTTAAAACATTTATATGTTTTAGCATGTACCTGTTATTTACTTGTGTCTGCAAAGGCCCATATAACATGTCAGTGCAGACATAAGAATAACAAAGACAGGGAAAAAAAAGGCTACGTCACCCATCCTCTGTGCTTGTTTAACTGGTTTTCTAACTCCTCGTGTAGAAGCTGTTGTTCATATTCATGACTTACGACATTTGCTAAGACAATTGTCTTTTCTTCTGTGTTTCTCTGTGCAAAGCATAAACAGATGCCACTCCGCATGAGAAAGCTTATAGGGATCTGAGATATTTCTAGGTGGCAACATCCACATGCATGTTTATGTTTTCAGGTCTATGCTGTGGGTGGCTATGATGGCCAGAGCCGCCTGAGCAGTGTGGAGTGTTACGATTCCTTCTCCAACCGCTGGACAGAAGTGGCTCCGATGAAAGAAGCAGTCAGCTCCCCAGCTGTGGCCAGCTGTGCTGGCAAGCTCTTTGTTATTGGAGGAGGGCCGGATGATGAGACTTGCTCAGACAAGGTGAGAAGCAGACGCGTGCTCTCCCACCTATACCATTAAAACAGAGTGATAACAGCCTTTTATTTCTGTTTAACTGTTTTCAGTTTTTCAACAACTTCCATGATCGGCACGTTGTGTCTCTGAAAAGATTTATTTTTTGTAGTTTTTTAATAATAATAAAAGAAAAAACAACCTGTTCCCCTTTTTGTGTAGTCTAAAGGGGAAATATGATGGACTCTTTTTTTTGTGGGAAAGTAACATGAAGCATGTGCAGGTTTGTTGTAGTTTAAAAACTGCAGGGTTATCTTCACTTCAGACTTTCCTTAAAGTAACTAATTAAAATTCCTTTGCAATGACTTCCACTTTCAGCTTTTAAAAGTTTAGAGTTTGAAAAAAATTTATTTGTTTACCACAGGCAGCTAGCTTAACCTGATTTATGACACATTCTGCTCATTCAGGTTCATCCTGATTTTGGGATCTGAGGTTTCACTTCATTAGCCATATCTTGGTCTTCAAAGCACAATTAAGAAAATTTAGAAAGCAAATTCAGAAACATTTTCAATATCATTTCTGGGTAACAATGACTGTAAGGAAACTGCAAGGTATGCAAGGTAACTCCTGAAATCCTGACATGACACGTTGCTCTGAAATAGTTTCATTATGGTCTGGCTGACAGCCACGCTGCCGATGTAAAACCAACACGTCATTTTCGCTGGAATCTAAAATTCCAAAGAAGTAGTTCTTCCTCTGTCGTGGAATAGCTGGAATTTTTTCCTGGAGTAAAAATGCTCATTGAAGTAACATGCACGGTCTGATGAGCATAAGACAAAAATATGTGCATCTCTGGCAGCATTACCAACTATTTGCATATTAGTCTGAAGGGAAATGCAGCACATGCTGGTTTTAATCCCTCAGTTTCAGTTAACGACGTCTGAAGGTTTCTGTCACTTTGAATGAACTCAATGGGTCCTCATCTGTTGGATTCGGATCTCACACATATAATACATAGGCACAAACCAAGCTGTTTTGAAAAAAGTTTATTTTGAACATATAAATGGGAGAAAAAATCCTTGGAATGTATCCTGAACAATCAGAGACCAGCCTTTGTTAACCCACAGAAAACAATACGACAAACTATACATAGTTCAATTTTTAGCAAAGCATTTTCCTGCTGTACAGTACTCTACACATTATAAAGAATTCAAAATAAGGACTTTTTTGTTTCTGTCGCAGGTTCAGTGCTATGATCCAGATTCAGACACTTGGTTACTACGTGCCAACATCCCCATCGCTAAGCGCTGTATCACAGCAGTGTCCCTTAACAACATGATCTATGTTTGTGGCGGACTCACCAAGACCATCTACTGCTACGACCCAGCAGAGGACTACTGGATTCCCTGCATTAACACCTTCTCCAAGCAGGTAAGAGATTAGAAGCATATTTAGAGCAAATGGACTTGAGCTTGCACACACCGAAGCAGCACTCTTAAATTTGTCTGTGTGTCCTTGCAGGAGAGCTGTGGCATGTCGGTGTGTAACGGGAAGATCTTCATCCTTGGTGGCCGAGGGGAAAACGGCGACGCCACAGACTCCATCCTGTGTTACGACCCGGCAACAGGCATCATCACTGGATGTGCAAACATGCCGCGGCCCATCTCCTACCATGGCTGCGTAACCATCCACCGCTACAATGACAAGTACTACAAGCCATGATCGCAAATGCAAACACACATGGATGAACACTTTAACGTGTGAGGACACACTAAGGAACTTCAACTGTTTCAACCCGTTAAGTGCCTCCCATACCCAGCCATATACTTTTTTTATTTTTTTTTTAAATGACAGACTGTACCAGTGAGCTAATTTATTTCCTTCCATCATGTAGCATTACTCACTATG
>JAVQJG010084724.1:0-27104 GCA_036024015.1 Craterocephalus amniculus | reverse complement strand
ACTGCGACAGACTGGCGACCTGTCCAGGGTGTACCCCGCCTCTCGCCCGTTGACAGCTGGGATAGGCTCCAGCACACCCGCGACCCAATTGGATTAAGCGGTTCAGAAAATGGATGGATGACCAGTTGATTGTATAATTGATCATATCGCCCAGCTCTAATTACAATTTCAATTACAATTACAATTTCTATCAGATATATACTCTTACAGTCATGACGTGAATTTATATGCATTTATATGCATTAAGCATGACTGGATGATAATCTTCTGATTGCTTGTTTACATATAGCATTTTCAGATCAGGTTTTTAATCCAAATACTTAGTCTTTTCATGCAATCAAGGCTAATGAAGGCAAGCTGATGGAGATACAACATGGAAAAATGTTACCTTTTTTCTGAAGTTTTTTGTTCACTTTTCTCAACTTTTTACATCATTATCTTTTGTAGATGGTATAATGCTTTCTTCCAGAACTTCTTGACATTTAACATTACACTTGACATTCATCCCCATGTTAAAAAGCTGCTGAGGTGTGTTGTACCTGATATTCTGTATTTTTTTCTCTAAACTTATACTGTATGTGCTAACTAAAGACAAAACATATTTTTAATGTCAGTCTCCTTTCAAAAAGCTTGTTAAGATATTTGCATTCGCAATCTTTGGACTCTGGATTTTATGGCGCAGATACAGAAAAGGTTTTCTTCTGATGTTTCATCTAAGAGGGTCATAGTTGTGCAGGTTTAGCTGCATTGTACGATCTCCCTCTAATGCCTCTACATCCTAGTATCACCATCAATATAACTAAAAGACTTCGCTGTCAGAGGGCCATAGAGCTTATATTTGAAGAGAATTGGGCTCAAAGTGATGTGGAAGAAGATGTCTCTGAGTATGAGGATAATGTGGAAATCAATTCTGATTTCAAAAGTGAATCTGAAGATGTGCTTCACTCAGAATATGCACCACAAGGAGGACCACAGATGGCCACTGCAGCAACACCACAGACATTTTACTCGAAGAATGAATTTAATATAAACTGATTGTGAACATCAACTGTATAACTATTTTTACATACATCTATTTACGTGTGTGTGTTTGTGTGTATTGTGAATGTTTATTTAATTTTGATCTATTTATTACTTTGCAATTGTTTTTTGAAACCTGGGTTTTAATTTGCCTCCTCACTGATCCTGCAAGTAATTGAGAAACTTAGATTTCTAGGGTTTAACATGCGCTCATTTACCGTCATTTCCAAATGACATGCAATTTACAGTAAGGAAATGACTATCTGCAAACACTTTCCTACCCTCTTATATGTTCTCCTACTCTGTGGACCTCAACATCAATTATTGTAATTCTAAGAAGCTACTTAGAGAAGCCCACAGCAGCTGATTGTTGGAACAGCATACCAGGAGTTAAGTGTTAATAAAGCTGTAGAATCTGGCATTTCTTAATGACTGTGACAAGTCGTGGCTCTTACAAGCTGACGACTTGCCGTGCATAAACTCTGAAGTCTTTTTTGGTTGTAAAAATCAACTGAAATGTCCTCTGGAAATCAGAGAAACCTGACCTCATTATCCAACATGGCTGCCGTGCCCACAGGAGGACTGTTTACTGTCACTTCTTTCAGCTTGCGCCTCATTTGATCAGTCACACACTCTTCTCTCAGTGAACATGTTGTTGGGTTCATGTGTACTAAATGCGGCACACCGAGTTGTTATCAGCTCCTGTAGCTAATAGTTTGGCCACTTGGCAAAAATACAAGCGCATCCTATTGGTTTTACAATGTGAAACACAATCAAGGTCGGCTGAAATGTGAGGTGATTAAAGCCTGAAACCTGGCAAATCATGTCCGAAACAGCAGCTGGACTGTTTGTGTCTTTTAAAAGAAAGACACATCAAGCCCAAAGCCTGTGATATTTCCATTTATACAGCTCTAAATAAGCCTCCATTCGCATGAGACTCTGGTTTCTGAGGCTGTTCAGCTCCCGCCGGGTTCAAGAAAAGTTGTGTTTCGTTGCGAGGCAAGATCCCCAGAGCTTTAATGTTTTGATGCTGCGGGAATCTGAGAGAAAAAGTGGAGCAGTAAAAAACTATATCGAGACAGAGTGAGGGAAAAAGTTGGGTTGATTCAGTCAGATTCAAATCCTTTCTCCGATAAAAACAGCTCCTCTCTGGAGGAAGTTGACTTCTTAATAAGGTGAGAAGACACATATTCCCGGTCCATGTTTTCTCCATTACCCTGGGCGCTTTTTGCAGCGACCCCTGTGCTTTGACTACAGATGGGCGGCTACAACAAGTGAGCCATCATTTATTTAAAAAAATGGAGAAAGGCTCCATCTTAAATCAATACATAAAGCACCCGAAGGATCCACAGCGGACGCAGTGGAAGTGACAGGCAGCTTAACAAATGGGCGGCGGCCTCCGCTGACTCAGTACAATCCCCGGCGAAGGCGGCGGCGCTCCGTTACGCTGCCCCATCCCTCCTCTTGACTGACCGGTCAGACATCTCACTCCATCTACCTGCAAACTGCTGATCAGAGGCTCTTAAATATCAGCAAAGTAAAGAGCATAATTCATAAGAGAGATAAACGCTTGAAGCGCCGACGCCTCTGCTGCTGCCGGGAATCCAGGCAGTGTTTGAATTAACATCCACTGCTTTCGGAGTGCAGCACATTTCTGTCCATCAGCGGCCTCGGGAAGTCCGCTGCTGCGTCCGCTGCTTTGAGAAAAATTCAAATGGCTGAAATAAAAAGCAGCAGACAGCGATCATTCGCCGCAGGTTGCTTTCATCCTTCAAGGCTGATGAGATCATAAATCCTTTTCCTCCGCAGCCAGACTGATTTCCTCCCTGTTTCTCAGAGATGAGTGTAAAATGCAGATCAACATGTCTCCCCTGTCTCCTCCTCATTTATTCCTGAGCAACCTGCTCTATCCATCATCTGGACAGCTGTTCCTCAGCACTTCTAATTCCTCTCCCAGATGTAGGACTGACCTCTTGCCCCCACTCTGCTTGTTGAAATGCACCCCCCCTTAAATCACACCAGTGAGTTTGTGAAGAAATATGCAGATGCAAATAAGCATCATAGAAACCGATTTTTACATTGTGCTCCTTTTGAACACTGAAACTTGCTGTGTAATCTGTCATATATGAAGCTGCTGACTGACTCTGCTACAAACTGCACCAGTAACAGATTATAGAAATCCTGAATTTCAATAAGTCTGCTAAACATTTTCATGAGGCCTGTGGTCGATTAACACTCCTCTCAGCTTGAAAATTAGCTCGCAGAAATCAAGAGATCAAGGAAAATGTGAAATAAAATGATCTGAACAACTAAGATAAACTAATTGGATGTGGTGTGATTTGGTTGGTCGGTTTAGCTGGTTTAACTGAACCCGTAAATATCAGAGCGCCATTAAACACACCATATAACACACTACCTCCATTCAGTAACAAATGGGTAGATCCAGGGGGCGGAGTCGACGTGGTACTGCCACAATCTGATTGATTCATGTGAAACTTTCTAAGTTTAAAACTCAGTGATATGTTTAACGCACATTCCTGCAGCTGACGTTACCCTGCTGGCGTCCTGAGGCTGAGAAACCGCGCTACGGTACAGCATCACATGCTAGCAACTGGATATCCTAACACCGGCCGCACCAAGGCTGATTCATCACAAAACCCATTTTTGAGGTGGCGGGAAAAGGAGAGAAAGCGACAAAAAGATAATAACATCAACATGTTGATGATGTTGATTTTTATTGGCTGGAGAGAGCTCAGAGAAGAGACAGCATGCCAGACATGATAAAAGTTTGCCTTTATTAGGGGATGCTAAAGGATAAAAAGCTTACAAAGTCCTAAAACTTCTCCCAGATTTAGAGATGCTCTGTTTATAGCTTGTGGAAAATAAGTCAACAAATTAAAAAAAGTCAGTGTGGATGGTGATAGCGGGAAGTTTCTGATGAGACATACATGTAGTGATGGTCCATTCCCTTTGATCTGATAACTCAGAATTTTCTTTAAGCAAACAAAAATTGTTCTTGAACCAAGAATTTAAAGCGTGATCTTCAGTAAACAGTAAGATGTCAGTGAATGTGTGTAAACATCGTGCACATGGATATATACGGCCTCTGACTTGCAAAAGTCCTTGATCTGCGATTGTTAAAGAATAAAACCATGAAATTAGAGTAAATTTGTTTAAAAACACCTTTATTTTTGGAAGAAAAAAAGTACTGTTACAGCAATCACTGAACTCTGAAATCCATCGACTGGATTCTGGAGACTAAATTAAAGCTACACCAGTCTGGATGAAGCCCTCCCCCCATCATTCCCCATCTCACTTATTCTATCTGTAGTTTATTTTAGGTGCATGTAAACAGCTTTCTCAGGCCTACGTAGCAATTCAAGCATCTAGCAGAACATCCGGTGACTCATGAGATAGATAATCACCTGTAGGAGTGGCCTCTCTCTCCCTCTGAGGCATGTCTCTGTGGTGTGTGAGGGAGGATGCAGTCACATGCACGGTGGACTGGAACAATTGTTAAAGCTCAACGTTCAATAGGATCATCCTCTTTGTCCCAACATATATAGAATCAATCAGGGAATCAACTTATTGACCAACATCTGTCCTGCGCTGCAGTGCAGGGGACTGGAATTCACCACACTGATGCTAAATGCAGATTTTGTCAGATGATGCTGTGATTTAAGGTAATTGCAGAATGGCATGTGGGTAATTCTGGTCCATTGAAAAAATAAACAGAAAACTATGTAAATGAAAGCAGCATTAGAGAGATGTTACGTCATTGTTTACAGCCACATTGGTGTTAATCTTGCTAAACTAAACAGTCAGCAATGCAGAAATTCCTTGACATGTAGTCTTGAACAAACTCATCTTCAGCCGCTGATTCAGGTTATTTTCATGGTCTATAATAAAAGATTTAAAAAAAAATAGGAACATGCAAGGAGCAGCTCACAGTGAGCGTGAGCAAGAGGGCTGAAGGAAAGGCAAACAAGATGTGAAGAGCCGACCACTGGGAGGGAGCGGATGTAACATGATGGGGTCACAGGTATGCTGAACCTGCATATCACACCGACTTGACAAACTTCACTTTAACGTCTTTTTTCTCTGACGGTCGAGTGAACGAACAGAACTGCACTGAAATATCCTGAGGCACAAACGATGCTGAGTCCTCTAGCATCAGCTTTACCTTTACAGCAACAATCGGAACAAACTTCTTTTTGTCGTGTTCCTCTTTAGCAAACATCTTTTCACGCAACAGAACAAAGTTTGTTTCTGTGCATGTTGGCATGAAGATCTAAAAAGAGAAACTTTTACAAGACAATATGATTCAAGTGCTAAAAGAGCAAAAGTTGGAAGGATGATTTGTATTTTCCTCTCACCGTGACTGGAGTTGTGGATTTTGTTCGAGGCCATCGTCGGAACGTTGCAACACTTTGCATTTATGTGTAAGCAGCTTGTTGCTGTTGCTGCGAGTGGAGTTTGTCATAACTTCTTTACAGTTTTACACACACACAAAACAAATCTGGGACGAAAGATAAATCTGAGCCGTTGTCAAGAGATTAACGGGAGCGGGGGCAGATCCAACTTCTCATGCATACATGTTTTTTTCCTCCATCATGACCTAAATACTTAAACGTATGGCATTATAGGAAGAGGTTGGATGGTATGGAAAAGTATTTTAAATAACATTCAATTATAAAATGACTTTACTTTTATTCATATTCTTGTATGAAACAGATATATTATATGGATGTATCTTGCTTTTCAGGCGTGCAACTCGTTCGAAAAGAGTTGCAGGCTGTTAAAAACGCAACAACCCTGAGCTGCTGCACATCTTAAAACATGTTTTAAGGATTTTGTCACAAGCTAGATATGCAAAATTTATATCAACAAATGAAATGCATTTTCCACACTGTTCAGATGATAAGGACATAAAGTTGTACTTAAGTACAGTACTTTAGTAAATGTATATGGCATGACAAAAGAAGCTTATGTTTTAGCCTTTTCTTGTCTCAATTCTCCATGTTGATCTCCACATAAATGAAATCAGCTGCAGAGATGGAAGCAAATGACACACAAACTCAAATTTTAAAACTTAAGTGAGATTTGCCGTTAGCTGCACGATGAGAGCGAAGCCTCAAGTCCTCCTCTGAGTGCCTTTCAGAGACAACCAGCAGACTTCTGACAAACAATACAAACAGCTTATCAGGGACTGGCAATACAGTCTGGTTTGATATAAAAAGATAAATAACAGCCTAACACATCAGGACATCATTATGCACTCTACCTCCGACGCGTTATCTAACGGAAACATAATGAAATGTGACTGCAGTAAATATAAACATAGCAGGAGTTTAATGATTTTTAGCTCAGTCCAGAGCGACGCACGCTGTGACACGTAAGCGAGGGAAAATGAGAGTCGGGATACAATCCAAGAGGCCAGTTCATGTCAATCTATCACCGTAAATGTTTTTCCACATACACACACCACTAATTCATTTTCTCACCAGCCAAACAGCGGCCTTGAAGTAAACTCGTGCTGTATGGTAATAAGTCAGAGCGCTAGTTTTCACACAAGAAGGAGCGAATATTCATCTCCAGCTCCGCTGCCAGCTCCATGGTTGCTTTGTTTCTATGTATGTATGGACTTGGAATAACTCAAGGAGAACTGACAACCAAAAACGTAACACGGCTAATTTATATTTGACTCCAGCCTACAGCCAAGGATGTGTTAGCCTCATAAAGCAGCGGCTGTATGCTATGGTGGGCAGCGTGGCACCTGAAAAACAACACGGTCAAAGAGATGTAGTAAAATACGACCGGTGACCTCCGTTGCATTCCTCCCGTCCGTCTTTGCTTGGGCCTTGGAGCAAGATGGAGGAATTTCAGGTGGAGTTACTTAAACGATGAGCAGGAAGTGGCAGGAAAGGAAAGGAAGCCCAGTTTATTTATGATGATGATGATGAATCTGACAGTGGATATCATGAACCTGGCTGTTTGCAGGGGAGCAACACAAGGTTTTGTTTTTTTTAAACTCACAAGTAGGGGTGGTAAAAAAAAATTGTTTTTAATCAGAATCGAGATTCTTGTTCATCAAGACTCAGAATCATTTCAAAATATCCAAGAATCGATTTTTTTTTTAAGGCTATAAATTATCAGCTTGACTTTTAAAGCTGCTGCTAAGTGACAAAGACATGTTAAACTTTGCCTGGTTAGCTCAGTTTAAACCATTTTTTGATGGAAATTATGAGTTTTCTTTCAACTAATGAAAGAATTCCTCAGAGCTGTTTCTGGCTTATAGGGGAACAGAGTTAATCAGCACGTTTTGTTCCTAAAAGAGGATTGAATGTGAAGTATGATCTGTTTTAATTGGGAATCGATACAGAATTGAATCGATACCCCAAGAATCAGAATCGAATTGAATCATGAGTTGCTGCAATATTCACATCCTTCCTCACCAGGCCTTTTCTGTTTCACTCCGCTCCTCGCCGTCCCTCCCTGAACCCCTCATCACTGCATCGGCGCTGACATGGCCAGCTACTGCTCATCACATAAACCTCTGTTTTGATCGCACTGATGCAAGAGTTTGTTTTTTTTGTTCTTCTTCTCCCTGCACGCATGTGTAAAAGCAGCGTGTGAGCGTTTGGGAGCGAGCGCCTCACTTAGAGCAGTCTCATCGTACTCGTGAGCGAGCTGAAGACGTCTCTGTGGAGATTCGCGGTATCACTCTGAAGACCTTTCAGCTTTTTGCATCCGGGAAAGGCCACGCCTGTATTCATTCCTGTTGTTCTGCCTTCAACCTCTTCATGGTTTTTTCTTTTACTGAATATGTCTCATTTTCAACTGACAACGCATGTTTTTGCTTCATGCGAGAAATTTCATCCTTTATTTGGACTCACCAAACAGCATCCAGAACCAACTAGACTACCTGTCCTCTTGTGTGAGGCTCATTTCTTTTATGGGTGGTAATAACATGCGGCTGTTGTCCAGTGTAGAGGGACATGTTGTATGTATAGAATTAAATGGTTAATTCTACTGTAAGGTAATAATATCCTTACATTTTTTGGCTAAATTCATACATATTGTATATTTATTTAAATCAACTATTTATATTTGCATTCTGAGTTATAAAAAATGGTTCATTTAACAAGTTTGAGCTTTTCACACTAAAAAAATCTAACTTTCTGCACACAGATTTTATAGTTTTTATGTGATTATAGGTGCACTGTGTAAATACAAGATGTCAGTATGAAACAATAACTGTAAAATCAGGTTGTGACAAAACGAATGATACCCAACAAGGTAGGTAAAAATATAACGGTAAAACAAAAGTAGTCAAAAATATCCCAGATCCCAGAGGGTTAGGCAAATCAATTAGACACTAATAGAAACTGTATTTAATTACTAATACATTTTGTTTCATCTTATTAGTCTCCGAACTCTGACTTTACAAACTTCTAAAACACATGGAGCTGTGGTGATGGAGCAGCTGGGGGGGGTTACATGTTTAGGCTTCCCTGCTTTCCTCCCACACCCCCAGACAGGGATAAATGTCAGTGCTTAGCTGGCTGTAGGTGCGAGTTTGAGCGCTCATCTGTCTTTGTGCGTTCATGCTGTGATGGACTGCTCGCTCTGCACCAGCAGGGAAAAGCTCCCCCATGACCTCCTTGTCAACACATTCAGCAGGTACAGGAAATGGAAAAAATGCAAAAATGTGTTTAAGGAATTAAACATTTTAAAACAAATATAAAAATAAAAAAACGCTTTAATATTTATCCTAGCTTGATAAAATCAACTTATAAACAAAGAGAAATACTGCATCAGAGCAAATCTCAGGGGTCTGTGTTGGGCCGAACACAGATTCCGTAAAACAAATTGAACATTTTGACCCTTAAAAAGTTTAGAAATCTTAAAAAAGATTTGCAAAGTTACACACAAACAACACAATTCAATTATTCCAGCTTCCTGTTAACACACTGTCTTTAACGAAGATGACCCAACACAAAAGCTGCGCCGCCGCCAGACAGAGGAATCCTAACTGGATTTCATTAAATGAGTTATCTACCTACTTAAAAGTAGTTCTGGCTCACTGAGTGATGAAATGAGCGTCTAGCATGGTTTATGCACCGGTTAGCCGCCCCCGTAGGTAGCTGGCAATTAGGCGGGGGGAAACATCTCCTGTAACAGCCACGATTCATCTTGCTGGCATGTGGGGAAGACAACATGGTCTGACAGTTTTGTCTCTCGTGTGTGGAAGGGTTTCAGCAGAGGCCGCCCGCACGTCCAGAAACTCTCCTTTGACACGCTGCAATTTCCAGCACAGACAACAGATGAGGACGAACTCTGGCTTTTTCCAATCAGCGCTCCTGGAGTCCGGCCATCGCTTAAGCTACAAAACGAGCCTCACATTCAGCGGCTCGTACTTAAAAAGCAGTGAGCACAGAGACAGAGACAGAGACAGAGAAGCAGATGCAGAGCGGTCCAAGAGCATCCGGATGCAACACCTCCCTGCCTGCAAACACATGTAAGCTGGTGTGTGTGTGTGTGTGTGTGTGTGTGTGTGTGTGTGTGTGTGTGTGTGTGTGTGTGTGTGTGTGTGTGTGTAACTTCTGGCTGCCAGCTACTGAGGCCAGGTTAATCCAGCTCCAACGTCTGGTGCTGTGGAGCAGCTGGAAGCACATCAGCTGCTAACACGTTAAAGTGAAAGTGTCGGCTGGCCGCTGCACTCCTTGTCTGTCACACTTTACCTGGCAGGAGGTCACAGCACACCTCCACCTGACATGTCCGACCAAGTCCCCGCCCCTCAAGCCCACTTGTGTCAGCAAACGTAGCAGTGACATATACTCTGAGGGAACTTGTGGGAAACCAGAATTTCCACTTAATTTGATTAAATTTCAATCAAAAAAAGTTCGCTAAAGTATAGTTCACTAAATTTAAATCAAAATAAAAAAACGAAAGCGTGCGTGATGCTATGGTGGCCGCGGCAGACATTCGCCGCCTATAGTAGCCAGAAGGCTGAGAATGCATGTTCCCCTAGTCTGTCATCGCCACCGTAGCATCGCGCCCGCGCATCCAGAAAGTACAAAGTGCTACTGTTTGGGCTCTAAGAATATACTAAATTCTGTCATTTCGAGTAAATTAGGGACGCTACACACTCAGGACACTTGGATTACATTGGACGAGCAGTATGGAGGAATATTGGCAAGTTTTTGTGGACTTTTTTAAATGGGCGCTGTTCAACATCTCAGTAAAGGAATCTATGCAGAACGAAAACTTCCACATATCTCCGGCTACATGATGAATATCAGGAAAGTTTTCCAGAGTTCTAATCAGCATGAGGGTGAGTAGAAAATGAAGAAACATCATTCTGAGGGTGAAGAATTCCTTTAACAATTAAACCTCCACCATTCTTCACCTACCAGCCTGTTTTCAGATTATACAAGTGGAAATCTTTCCCACTGTCACCATCCCCTAAGAAAACATGAACGCTATATAAATGCACGTTTTTTTCCACCGACTTTTAGATCTCACAGGGGTTAGACCATCTGTGTGTCTCTGAATGCAGGCAGACTTCCTGCCAGCCTGGCGACGGCTGCAGCCCTGTGCAGCGGAGCACCGGCAAACCCTGCAGCTCAGCCCAGATTTCCAAAGCAAAACCTTCTGACAACATGGAGTAGCAACCAAAAACGGAAAGAAACAAGTAGGCCAGTCTCATAGGGAAATCCCTCCCCCAACCCCCCGTCCAGCCGTGTCCTCAGCCTCCTCTAGTTGACTCACATGGCATCAACAAGCCTCATCCTGACTTTCCACGGTGAGCAAAGACTCCTCTCTTCCACTCTGATGGAGATGACACAGCTCAACTGTCTGCTCCTACAAACCCAAACAGAGTGAACAGGAGCTTGTTGGTGTGTGTGTGTCTCTGTGTGTCTGTGTGTGTGTGCGCTCTATCACACATGTGTTGCTGCACATCCAGTTGGGGTTTGTGGCTTTTTTTCTTGCGCAGGTTGTTGACAAGTTGGAAATGGAAAACATCAACAGAGGCCTGCACACACGGATGAGGAGTGGCGGAGTAATAAAGTGGTCCTGATGAAAACTTAATGGCCCCTTCACCTTTATTAATGGCTGCGGGATCAGGATCGTGCGCTCGGGTTCACCGCCGTAATAACACGGGTCGCTCCGCGCGGGGAAGGAGCTCCATCAGCCTCCCGCTCGCTAATGCACTGAGAGGGGAGCTCATAACGGGGGAGACACTCATTAACACGCTGACAAACTCTCCACTGATTTTAGCCAAATGAGCCTTAAACGGCGCGTGAGGCTGAAAGTCGGCCGAGGACATGATGTAATCCAAAAAAAGCTTCAGCCGCCGCAATCAGAGTTTCATTCCATCTTTTAAAGTGCTCTTTAGCATCACTTCTCCGGATTTTGTTAATGTCTGAGAGTTTTTCGTTGGGCGTCGGTTCCTTTTTCACTCATTGTAGGTCTAGTCCTTGTTTGTGTTTGTGTGTTTAGCCACTTAATGCTGACCTGTGAACCATTCAGGCTTAAAATAAGGCGTCTAGTTCAGCCGACAGGGTTGTGTCTAACGCAACTTAGCAAAGAGACCATTTAAATGCTACATTTAGGCACTAGGTTTCTTCTCTGAGAAAATTCAGAAAATTCTCAGAAGATTCTGAAAATTATCTGAAGGTAATGTCCACAAGATAAAAGGGAAAAAAATCTAGCAAAGATGTGAAACAGCACCTGAGCGATACTTGTGAAGCCTCATCAGACATGGTCTCCATGGCAGGGGGGCTTCAGACAAGCTATTCTTTAGGAAGGGAAACAGTGATAAAAGGCTGAGGTGAGCCAAATGACTTAAAACTGGTCTTTATGGAGTGTGAATACTCCTCAGAGCCCAGATGTCACTGACGGAGAACTGGGTGAGGGATCATCTCGATGGAGTACAAACAAAGAAGAGCCTGGAAATGTCCTTAGAGAAGCCTGGAGAACTTCCTGAAGACGACTACAGTAAAAGCTTCTTGTAGAGGGCTTAGACTGTAGAAGAATAAAAGATGGTCAAACCAAATTCTGACCTTAAAGCTCATCAGAAGCTCTTATATTCTGCATTTTAATCAGTGCAAGCATTTCACATTTTTCTGACTGAATATTAAAGAAACGATGGGTGGCTCAAGACTTTTGACTGAAGCAGCTACAATGCATAGCATCCACTACAGTGGACACCTATTTGACAGCTGTTTTCTAGTATATACATGGGTGGAGATGGAAAATCTTCAATTTTGCTACTTCAGGGGACATCAGTGAGTCATGCAATACACTGTCACTTACTGCAGAATAAATATTTATATATGTACATTCATACATTGTAATAACCAAACTTTCTTTAGTGATAAATAAGAAAAGAACAATGATACAGGCATATTTTTCCATAGAAATATGAAAAGCATATCTAATTAATCATTTTGAATCATTTTAAATAAATATGATGAAGAAATAAAAGAGCATCACTGTGTGTGTCTCTGGAAGTAAATTACTGGATGCAAAAAACATGGCACTGTTTCATTATTATTCATGCATGAAAGGGTTAATTGTGCGATGTTTCGACTGGCAAGTGAACAGATCCAGCATGAATTGTAAAACTGTGAGGAATGGAATTGACGGCTCCCAACAAAAAGGGTCCCAATAAGATTGCCTAAGGCTTTCTGATGGGGAGCATCTTCCATCAAGCATCTATGAGATGTGACTGTAAAACAACCTGGTCAGTATAGGGAAACCTTCTTCAGGTCCCAACTTCCTGCCAGCATAAAGAGAAAATGCTCATATTTGTAGTGAAGTTGAATTGTTGAAGCTAATCAGCATAAATGAGCTGAACCGTGCACACACAGATCTGTGTTTAGGATTAGCAGCACCTGCGCTTCCACAGAAGATGAAATGTGGGCATCGCATTCCCCCCTCCTTCTTTGCAGATACTTGTGCTACAATTCCACAAACAGCACTTATTAATAACCCCCTTTCAAATGCTAATTCTGCTTCATACATAAATCATAACTCCAGAGGTGGCTGGTGCAGTTGATTTCAGTGGGTGGGATGGGGTGCTGCTGGGTGAGTGGGTATAAACAGCCTCAAGTAAGTAATGACATTATCCCAAAACTTGCATCGCATTTACAAGACTTGTGTGTTTGTGTGTGTGCAAGACTCTGTTCAACAAAGCACACATTTCCAAACTTTTCTTACAAGTCAAAGCCAAATATCCACCACAGATCAGCACCGAAACACCAAAGTTCCCGCCAACCTGGGGGCCACTTTCACAGCTGCAGTGTGTGTCTGTCATGCTGTGCTGCAGATGCTGCTCTGTGTGATGCACCCTGCTCCTGATCAGTGAATTATTCCTTCTAACGGAAAGGCCCTGCATCCCTCCAACTGTTTTCCCTTTTTCTTCCTTTCTGTGAAGACTGACTCAGGAGGAGGGACAGCTTTGTAATGTCATTCAGTTTTCTGTGGCTGCCAGGAGGAGTCGCTACACAGTTTGTTACTTGAAATCAAAGTCAAATGGATTACAAAATTATGGTATTACAAAAAAAACAAGTCACTTGAGCATGTATTTTGACATTGGGGTGGAAGACATAATGATTGATAAATTATTAATTAAATAATTAATCAAATCTAGTGCCATTTGGGGCCTACATTTTGGCTCAGATGTATATTTTAGCTTCAAAGACTGCTTCTGTTTGTGATTATTGTCACACAGGCTGTCATGCCCTTCCCACTTGATGCCCCAAATGTTTCCATCTATTCACATGGGTGTGTTTGCTTATTTACCTGCCAGGAACTGGAGGGGATTTCTGCAAATTTGCCCAATCCCCCGAAGGTGTAGCACCGGTACATGTGATCCAGAGACTCTGAGCAGTGCCACAGCAAGCCGAAGCTCACCGAGTCCTTGCTGTTGGTGTAGGGGTGGTGATGCTGGTGGCTGTTCCTCAGCTGGTCCTTAACAATCCAAGCAGGAGAGATGAAGCTGAAGCTGCAGACAGCGACCAGCGCGGAGGACAGGAGCACCCAGAAGCAGCCCACGCAGCTGAACATGGTGGCAGCTTGGGGCAAAAAGCCCGGAGACAGATCGATCCCAAACCCGGCTTCTTCTTCTTTCTTCTCCCGGCCCAGGAGAGAATGCATTTGGAGCTCCCGCCTTCAAGAGCGAGACTTCAACTTCAGCCTCGTGTCCAGCAGCGCATGAGCCAGAGAAGAGAGGGAATGACGGGGCATCCGCTGCTGTAGCAGTGTGCGCGTGTGTCCCCAGCACATCTGGTCTACCGCAAACAAACCATTAAGGGAAAATGTAAGTGATGGAGATAAAAGTCAGGTCATCCGCGCGCTCAGACTGGTACGAAGCCAAATGTGACACTCGGGGATGTTTTTCACTCCCAAAACTGGATGCGCAGTTGTCATAGCAGTGGACGTGAAGGGGTGGTTGTTATTCGGAGCCCAAAGCAAAAACACAAACATGTCCCGGAGCTACTTCTCTCCTCTGCTCCCCTGGGAGGATTCCTCCTCTTCTTCAACCACGCGGACTTTGCTTCTGTATTCTATGCTTTGCCCCTCGTAGCAAGTGCGTCTCGGTTACGTCAAGCGCACGGAGACTAGCTAAGACGCTTCCG
Source organism: Craterocephalus amniculus (assembly GCA_036024015.1). Taxonomy (NCBI): domain Eukaryota; kingdom Metazoa; phylum Chordata; class Actinopteri; order Atheriniformes; family Atherinidae; genus Craterocephalus; species Craterocephalus amniculus. The sequence continues at coordinate 12,435 of JAVQJG010084724.1, read as the reverse complement.
GTTAGTGCCAACGTAAAATCCTTACGGATTCGTCAGCGATCTGAATGGATTTTGAAAACGGGGGTGTAAGATAATTTTTTGTAACAAACATGGTTTAATAAAAATGGTACCTGGGTGTATTATCTCGTCTGAGCAATAAAATTACACACAAAATACAACATTTGTGTATTTATATTCTGAAGGCAAATAGACTCATTTCCGGTATCGTAAATAGCCTCTCGAGCTTGACGCATCCGCAGGTACCTGTCCATGTTCTCCTTGCGTTTTGTCAATGCTTTCAAAGTGCATTAATAATGTCTTCAGAAAAAACACTAAGACCCAGAAAACCTAGACATTGAAACTCTTAATCAAATGGCTTTAATCTTAATTAAATTTTCCTTTAAGTCAAATGAAATTATCCCTTTCTTTCACATGGAAAGTCCAAGATTGTCCTAATTACTGCGCAGATTAAATATATGCAAACCAATCAGAAAACGAGGATTTGTATTTTTTCTGTGGGCGTTGCCTCTGCACAAGCAGCTGTCTAGAAACAAACAGAATAGTGTTGCTTTCAGTAGCATCCTGTAAATACTGGTTGCTACATGTACCTTGCACAAGATGAAACCATAATTAACTTTTATTGTTAACTTCACTTAAACGAATTTGCTCTGACTTTACGTTAATACCACTTAAGGAAATTTTAAACAACTGCATTCAACCATGAATAAAACCAAGGTGTTAAATGAATTAAATCAGTAACACCAGCTGTAGGATATCTGACTCGTAATGTACACAGAGCTGTAGTTTTGCATTGCACCGATTTTATTTTATTTTATTTCACGATTTCCTAGACCTAAATACGAGCCAGTCTTGGTCAGTTTTCCTTTTCCAGGTATACCCTGGATTAGCAGCTCAAGCAACACTGCCCCCATGTGGTCAGCGCTAGTAACAGTCCACCATTCTCCAGCTGGTCCAGCACCAAACTTGCATGTTTTTTTTTTTCCCCACGCTATATTAAGAATTACTTCAAATAATCTGCCTCAAGGTTTATTAAACATTTTGTATTTAAAAAAAGAACAACGCCTGTTCAAAATAAAAGTGCTAAGACATACAAGCAGAACCAATAACCATTTCTAAAGCAAAAACATGAATAACCAGAGACAAAAAAAGCACTTCATTATATTTGTATTTAAATCAGACACAGCTTAAATATATTATAGATCAATTACACATACATACAAGTCAGAAAACATTAGTGGTACATAGTACCAAAAGTCCTTCTGGTTCCTTTATACATCTTGGTAAGGCTCAAAAGAAATAAAATTTGAATTCACTGAGCACATTTTCCAGTTTAAGGATCCATCAACGCTGAGTTTCGTTTCAGCAATGTAATTTAAAAAAAAAAAAAAAATAAGATCACCATTAAAAAAGACAAACATTTATGTATGGGATAAACCAGAAAATCTATATATACTGTATATATATTTATATATGTATAGAGTCTCTAGAAAACACAAAGTCTGGAGTTTTTCAACACAAGTGGAGCACTTTAAGTTCATTACGGAGTATTTATTCTACGCTCTGTAAAGGTGCCTTGATATTCGCAAAGAAGGTCCGCAAGTCCGAGAACTGATTCAGCTCTCACTCCATTTCGCTGTCTTTTTGCTTTTCCCAGGTTTTCTATGGTTCATATTTGGCCAGAGCGGGACAGCTAGCATCACTGAGGGCTGACAAAACCACTCCAGCTGGGTTGAGAAGGAACAAGTATGCAACAAACTGTAAAATGCTGACAACCGATAGCATCTAAGTGGCTGACCCTAAGGGAATTTCATGTAAAAACAAGGAATGGTTATAAAAGGTGTGTAACGATCATGAGGGATCAAGCTTAATTCTGCAGTTGTCCCAGCCTCAAGAGCTCCGGCGTCAGACCGCTGAAGCACTGACAGTCCTGACATGTTGCTGCTGCTTTTTGTTCTCTGCGCCGCTTTTCTTCTGGAAAAATCTTGAAAGCCTCCTCCCACACAAGTAACTTCCTCCGTTTTGATGCACTTTGATTCACCTTTGGGGACTACACGTGTACCTTTATAGTGTTAGAGTCGGAAGATGTACTTCAAGTTTTCTTTCAGTCCATGCGTGAACAATCATTCACCCAAGCACGCACACATACACACACAGACACGGAGTTGTTGGGGAGGCGATAAAATGCTGTGTTCTTCTTCAAGAGTGATGCAGGTCATTGCACTGAGAGCCGTGTGGACAGTTTGTCGCCGGCGGGGCCCGGGCCTGCAGGGAGTGACGATCCTTTGGTTCCTCGGCAGGGTCATAACTGCAGGTGGATAAAACGAAGACACTTAGACGCGGATCTGTACTCGTACATCACGACTTTTACTTCACAGAGGCGTTTTGTACCTTGGTAGTTTTGCCGGGGCTGCTATGGTTTGACTGGTGGACAACATCGTTCACAATCATCTTGGCTATCTGCCACGCCATCTCCTCCTGAGCCTTCACATGCGCACACAACAACCCTCATTTACAGTTTGTTTTCAACACACCAATGTCAAAAAACTGAATGTGATCATTTGCCATAGTTGAACATGTTTCCATCTCACCTCATCCGAGTTGCCTTGGACCCATTTTTTCATGGCTTGAGAAAACATGGAACCTGAACAAGAGGAGGACAATTCACAAAATGTTTGTTGGAACACATCTGGATTCAATAACTTTTTAACTGGAAGCTAAAAGTTGAGCCCATCTCTACTGTTTCTTATGGCCCTGGTAAAAAAAAGAACAACTCAAAGAGATTATTATTGTATGATGTTAGGAAGGACACAACTTCTTTCAAGGAGAAAGTTGTTAAATATTTCAGAAGGCCGAGCTGAAGGCAGCAGCCAGCCCAGGTTTACATTCACGACAACGGAGAGGATGCTTGTCGTTTCCTCTGAAAGAGTGAAATGAGCAAAAGCGTGGAAAAAGGCGTCTGATGGGAGACAGAGAAATCTTACCTTTGGATTTCTTCACATCTGGCTCTGGCTCTGCCTCCCTGATAAACTGGCCCATCTCGTTCACCTTCCCAAAAGTCATCTTTCTGAGGAGACAAAGGATGAAACAGTCAGCAGACAAAAAGGAGAAAACGCTGATTTCCAACATTGCTGAGCATCCAGCCAACAACTGCAATGCTAGTAAGGAAACAGCAAACTAGCCTGACACCACCTTGAGTTATTCTTGCTCATCTTTTAACCCTTTAAAGCCCAACCCAAGAGAGATGGGGAGAGAAGTCCAACTTTTTAAATCTGAAGTCTTTGTTTGGCCCTTGTGGGAAAAAAGTGGGGAAAAGATGACCACATTGTTCTTCGCATATACCATATACGCATATACCGTTTATTACCATATGATATGTCAAAAAATAAGTGCATTCTTCTTCTTCTTGGTGTCCATTAGGGAGCAGAAGACGTTATATTGTCTACAAGAGGGTTTTGAGCAAAGTTTTTATAAAAAACTGATACAAAATCAAATATGATTCACCTTATAGGATTAAATAGACTTTAAAAAAGTCAACAACATAATTTAGGGATGCAAACGATTAATCGATTATCAATTAATCGTTGATAAGAAATTACTTGATTAAAATAAATTAATAGCAATTAATTGTTTTGAGCCTGTAGTACAGCCTGCATGAGGGCGCTTGATGCATGAAGTCCTTAAAGGGACTATACCCGATTTCACGTCCGGCTAGCTTAGTTAGCGATAGCGGCTATTTTTTTAAGCTTTTGTGTGACGCTTTTTCTTGGCTAAGGGGTTTAACTTTCATAATTTGACTCCGGATTACTAGGGGAAACGCTATTACTGGCTGATCTGAGTCTGGACGTTCCAAAAATTAACCCGGCAGAGAGAGCGCGTCACGCCAATGCTAAAAAACTAGCCGCTTTCGCTAACTAAAATGCCCTATCGCAATCAATGAGTCATTAATTGTAATGAAATTACCACTTTTACCACATACTATACCACGTAGAAAACCATTTTTCTTAGAAAGATGAAAAAAATATCAGGTATAATTCCTTTAATGCACATGTGGGAAAACGAGAAGCTGTCCTCTGACCATAGACATGATCATTTATTATATTAAATTAAATATATAACAATAATAATACCTACTACTAATAATAATAATAATAATAATATAATGTATGTTTGCATTGTTTCATGTGAATGTGTTGTTCCCTGCTGTTAAAAATAAATCTTCTATTAAGGAATATGATTTGAATTTTCTCTTTAAGATAGCATTTTCGTAGAAAGGAAACTATTAATTCAGAGGGAAATTCAGCTTCTCAGAAAAATTGCCGCTTAACAGTTAATCGATCATCAATCGATAAGATGAAACAACTTACAACATCATTAAATCCAAAAATTCTGTAATTATGGAACATAAAAGGAGGCAAATAAATATATAAAAGCAAAAGCATCAATCAGTTGACAGTAAATCTGTTAAAAGATGTGCTTTACTTATGGTTATGCATCATAAAAATATATATGAAGATGAACTGGCTCACCCAGCATAGGGGCGCTGGTACAAGGACTCGGGGTCCAGACTGGCAACGTCCACCGTGATCGCTTCGTCAAAGTTCTTCAGGATCTTGATCACAGCTTTTTTGGCGCCCTGCTGCAGAAGAAACACAACCGACTGAATGTCCAGCAGCATCACAGCCCGTTTATGTAAAAACTAAGTATGACTACGACTAAAACATCACCATGACCCTTATGTGGACATCCACATAATAAGACAGGACGGGTCTAAATGTCAGCAGGTGGAGAGCGTGTCCGCGGGCGATGGAGACGTGGGTGAAAGCTGAGAGTTCACCTGAGTCTGAGGTCCCTCGCTGGCATTTGAACTGGAGCGGTCGTTGTCCGCCGGCACGCTCTGACTCTGGCTGCCGACATTCACAAACTCATCCGCTCGCACCGAATTGATGAGGTCGCTCAGGTATTTGTAGTAAAGGTTGCTGGACAGGAATCCGGGCATGTAGACCTGGACACATGCGAAAAAGATTATTGATGATTATTAGAAAATAATGAGCTCCTCGGGTGTCCTGGGAGCGGGTTATGAGGGTTTGTTTGACCTTTATGTGCTAATAACAGTCTTCAGCTCTCATTTCATTAGGAAAGGGCCATTTCTTAGTGGTGTAATTACGCAATTAATCACTGAGCAAAAAACAAAACCCTCATGAAGGATCCTATTAAACTCCAGAAAACTCTTTAAGCAGATTATATGGAGAGCAGACCTATTTAATTAACATTTTAAAGGGTAATACAACTTCAACAAAGGCCTCACACTTCTATATAGCTGGTGTTTTTTTTATAAACTATCTAAAAATCACAGCGTCCTCACATGGTACAATACAGAAGTAATTTCATATTTAATTAGGCAGAGTCCTTGGTGTGGCACTATCGGAGGATCTGACCTTCTCCATGGTCGTCCAGGCCTGTCTGAGTGGAGTGGTGAAACAGTCGGGGAGAGGCCCGCCTTCTCGGCAGATATTCGACTCTATCTCCATCCGCACAGAGTCGCCGAAGCCCAGAGGGTTGGTGGCCTGGAGTGAGAAATACCTGAAGAAAGGAGGCGCCAACCTCAGATTAGGATGTTAGGACCAAAACGACAATGTTAGAGACAAAACTAAATAAAATAGTCTGGGTTGCCTCATGCAGAAGATGTTTTTTTTGCAAAAATGGGGACGTTTAATTACAAAAATACAAACAAAACTTGGCATTAAAGGAAAGTGAGAGGTAGAATAAATGGCCTTTTACGTCACTTGGCTGGAAAACACCATCTGCATAGTTTACCGCAGTCTGAGCTGCATAGTGAGTAAGAAAGAACCCTATAATAACTATAATCTGTAATAATGACTTCATCCTGATCCCATCCTGCTTCAAATTATTCTGTTCTTTCATCTAATTTTGACCAAAATAAATAAAAGAAAAACCAAATAATGCATGAATGAGAGCAGCCTAATGTCAGTTGGACTCCTCAGCATTGGACAGACTTTAAACACCACTGGAGAGCAAACTCATCAGGCCATGACTCAGCTGTTTTCCTGCATCGTAATAAAAGCAAGCACAGTTTTGAGGACCATAATGTTAAGCGGAAGAAGTTGTTTGGGTGGGGAGTGAAAGAGGCCGCCTACAGAAAAGGAGATCAGCCTTTCAGATTTATTTACACTTCACCTCCATTGAATATGAATAGCAATGAATCCAACAGGACCTGAGGTGAGTCATGACTCTGAAACGCTTGTTTCACAGGCAACTTGTGAATTAGCAACCCAACTGCGCTCCGTATGCAAATCCTACAGAATGCAAAAGGTGTATGGAGCACTGAATACACCTGTGCCATTATTTACCTCTGCTTATTGAAACCAGAAACAGGTTAAAAATACCACAGCATGCTACAAAAGGAGCCACTTATAAGCTTGCTTCTTTCTCTCTGCTGTATGAGCAAACAATCTGCCCTCAAAATCACAAAAGAACCAAGTCCATCATCACCACAACAACAGTTTTGAGACAAAACAAATGACTCAAGCCAAAAACATTTTGGGTTAGTTATTAACCAGGCTGCAAAATTAACCCAAGCATGGAGCTAAATTGAATCAACCTGCAGGTGATTGAAAAAAAAGAGATTAAAGATTTAAGTGAGGTAAAACAAAGCAAAGGAAAGTTTAAAAATACAGAGGACTCACTTGTCGTAGAGGATCATTGCATCGTTCTGAGCCTCCTGCCCGTCATACTGGCCCTTTTTAGCCGCTAGCTGGTTCTGGAAATTGTCTGCCGCCAACCAGAACTGCAGTACATTCATGGCCTCTTCCTTCTCCATGAACTGTGGATTAAGAGACACGGAAACAGGGATGTTTCTAATAAAAATCACCAGTTTGTGGATCAGTGCTTTGTGTGTGTGGTCAGAAAAATCTCCCGCTGACTGTTTACTCCGGCTGCAGAGGCATCAATCACTTCTGTTTGTGTGTGTTTTATGTTTACTGGGCCTCAGCGCCTCAGCATACGAGTGTAAAAAATGGAGTCAAGAGGTTCGTGTGCGACAGATTGCGCGTGAAAAAAAAAAAAAGAAGAGGAAATTGGGGCCCCCTCACCTCAGAGAAGTAGAAGAGAGCCGACTCGCTGAACAAGATGTCAGCCAGGAACACGGAGCCACTCGTCAACACTTCAATCTGGTATTTACAGAAATGATGGCTCCGCAGGAATTCGCTAAAGTGCCTGGAAATCAAAGAGCACGTGGGAGGTGAGGTCAGCCTCCGCCGAGGATGCCGGGCTGGTAAAATGTTAATGGGAAGCTCACAGTGTGAATACAAAAACAAACTCACTGTTGTTCCAGTATGGTGAGGACTACCGACTGTGCAATGACAAAGCAGTTTGGGTCCACCATCCCATCTTCTCCACAGATTTTAGCTACACAGAGAGAAGCAAGAAAGTTATACGGCTGCACGATGTGATAATGGCTTTTCATGTTTTACTCCACCTTTTTTAAATGGCTTAGCAGAGCTGGGCAATATATCCAGATTTTCAGATATAACGAGACTTTGCACAAAAGACATACAAAGAAAAGGGAATATCGGTAACATTGAGTTAGCTTAGTTTCAGTTAAAAATATCTCTTTTTGAGCATTTTGCACAACTATATTTTTGTTATGGTCATTGAAAAGTATTCTTTATTATTTCAATACACATTTACTTTAATTTCTGCCAAATAGTTTAATGCACATGTGCTTCTGATCCTTAATAAAAGTGCATTTAGCACTCAAGGCTGTAAATATGAACCATCTCTTTGTTTATTTGACCAAAAAAACTTTATATCGAGATATCTACAGTATTAGTATTCATACTCTCTACTTTAGTATATTATTAGGGTTGGTTGATATGAACCAATTGTCATATCTCGATAATTTTTTCCTTAATCACAATATACACTATATATCTCAATGCAAGTTTTTTTTGGGTAAGTAAAAAAGAGATGGTTAAAATTTACGGCCTTGAGTGCTAAATGCACGTTTATTAAGGATCAGAAGCACCTGTGCATTAAAATATTTGACTGAAATACAGTAGATGTGTTTTAAAATAATAAAAGATACTTTTCAATGACCATAACAAGGATACAGCTGTGCAAAACGCTAAAAAACAGATATTTTTAACTCAAAACAAGCTAACTTGATATACACGATATTCTGTTATTCTATATTTTGTGTGTCAAAGTCCCAACATATTTGAAAATCTGGATATATTGCCCAGCTCTATAGTATATCATGATTAAGGAAAAAATTATTGAGATCTGAAAATATTGCCGAGTCCTACGACTTAGCAAACAATGCAAAAGAACAAATTGATTGCAAAATATGTAGTTCACAGTTTTATTAATCCTGACGCTAGATGCGTCTTACCGACGATGTCGTTTCTGATCTGTTCCGTGATGGGGATGGGCCTCGCAGCATCCGGAGACACGTACTTGGTGAAGATGGTGACAGCATCCTTTTCTATACCTGCCAAGCAGAACCCACTGGCTCAGCGTCATCATGGACTCAAAAGGGAAACGTTTCAACAATTAAACTATTGAAAACTTTGAGAATAACTTGTTATGCATGACCACTTTCTATCTCTACCCTGGATATTTGACACAATGTGCTTTTAAAATCCCTCCCAACTTCAATTTGTGGCATGTAACGTTCAAAGAGAAAGCAAAGTCCTTCTCCATCCACGACCTGCCATCTGTGCTGCCTGGTTAGCTTTGGTTGAGGAGAAATAAATACTCTAAGAGGACAAAGTTCATGGAGAACGGAGAGAAGGAGAGAAAACTGAATCATGTTGCCAAGGAACTGAGTGAAAGTTGTGAAACTTATGAGGCATTTTCCGAAATCTAGTACCTTAAAAAAAGTCACTGCAGCCTTTTCACACATTTAACTGAATGTTTATTTTATTAAATCATAGTTAGCCGGTTGCTTTAACGGTTAAGTAGATTTACTATAATCTTGGAAATTCCTAAGACCATGTATTGTTTTCTTTCTTGCAAGCATGATTCTGAAAAGTTAATATGGGGGGTTTCTGCATATAAAGTCAGCCATGATGCTTACAAACATGACCTTTATATAGCGGTTTAATACAATCAAATACAAGTAGCAGCAAAAGTCAGTTCTCCAAAATTGAATGCGACAAGAAGTCAGGGTCTCAATCACATCCATATTCCTCAGCACAACACTACATAAAAAAAAATTAAGCATTTTCTTCCGAGTTTGACTCAGATGACAGAAATCTACTTAATCTATTTTCACAAAGCTTAAAGAAATGGAAAAATTCTTATTATGATGATCGAGTTAAATTTAAGGCCACCAAAAAACCCTAAAATCCTGATTCAATGAGAAGATGGTTTCCTTTAATGCATTTAAAAGGACGACAAGCTGGTTTAGAAAAACACCTTCTTCCACCCGTTTTTCACTAAGTCTGAATTTAGACACGTTCACCAAACATTCATGTATTTGAGGAGCTGAAGCTGTAACATGTAGAACGTGAAAGGGAAAAAAAAAAAAAAAGATTTGATGGCGACTCACTTTTCATGAGTTTATCGGAGAGCTCCCGCAGGCTGTTGGTTGTCTGCCCCTTGCAGGGAGTTCCCGTCCTGGAGGCCGGCTGCCTGCTGGGCGTCTCTGCTCGGGGCGTGCTGGGTCTGAGGCTTTCGTCCGTGCTGGAGGAGCCCCGCCGATCCGACAGCGCCGCGGGACCTTCGCTGCTACTGATCCGGGATAGGACACTGGGCGAGCCCAGGGGGGGCTCCCGGAGATCTGAGCCGTCCGCAGAGGCGGGCACCGGCTCGGCCAACGAGCTGTGTTTGACGGAGTTGAGGCTGTGCGCTCTGACGCGCGACCAGCTGGTGGAGCGGAAACTCTCGGCCTCCAGCCAGAACCGGACCAGGTGCTCGGTGCCTTGTTGCTCCATGAAATGCATATAGTGCGGCATCGCCATGTTGTCTCGAAGGACCTGATCCACCGTCTTGGAAAGTCGAGAGCGGGTCTCCTGTGGCAGATAGTTCACACTGGAATGACCTGGAATGTGCAAGCAGATTTAGTATCAGTGCCAACAATCACACACGTGTACATACATACGACAATGACCCGCATGGTAATAACACTTTAAATCTTCTGCTTTACGGTGATCGCTGACTAATAACTAGAGGTGGAAAATCGAATATCGTGATTTTTTATTTCATAATTCCAAAATCAATTTTTTTTGTGTGTATTGTGATTTTTCATTTTTCAAATAAATGCAAAAAAGAATTTAATAATCTTTTAAGTTAATTTTGTTTCTATTATTATTTTTATCTTGTCTGGCATTATAGTAGCAGAATGTTGGTCTGGATACTGTGTTATTTTTCCCTAATTGAATAAAAAATAAATATATAGCAATAAGATTTTTTGCAACATTTTTTTTTTTCTCCACAAAAATCTGCAATATTGAAGAATCATGAGAATCGCATTTTAAATCGAATCGGCGAAGTAATCGAATCAGGAGGAAAGCATAATATCGTCCCAGCCCTACTAATAACCACACTATCATTTACAGCTTTCACTCTCCAAAGCAGCGAGAGGATGAATCGCAGTTTACTGACTGGAACTGAAACATAAATAGAGCATTTTCTGACTCCAGGCCTCTTAGTCCAGGCTCAGGGCTGCTGTGAGCTGAATTTAAACTCCTGGATATTTGTTTTGAAGTCTTGTAAATTTCCAGCTCTCGGCCAGCGGGGAGGTAGCCTTAGACTATGCAATTTCACAGATGATTTAACCCAGACAAACGGCTCTCAATAGAGCGTCAAAAGCATCCGTGTGTGCCGTCATTCATGTGTGTATTAAGCGGTCAGTGACTGTAGCGTCACAGCAGCCCGCAACAGGTCCAAACACATCACACAGTGACATTCAACAATCCCGTTCTCACACAGATGCCACTTTATATAGCATTGAGCCGCCTGGTCTGTTTGAGTAACGCTTATCTTGAGGGGGGGGGCAGATAATAAACACACACACAGCTCTATAAAGTAATGCTACTGTGCTGGATTACAAGTCAGAGCACATCTGCCGCAGCTAGGCCGAGGCTTTGTGGCGTCACCTTCGCCTTTTAAAAGCATGACGGTGCAGCGAGAGGTGTCATGTGGTGTTAGCTGCGTTTCAATCACACAATCAGCTCCATCTCAACAATGAAAGCTGCTACAGAACACAACTAGATAAAAGTGTCTGAACAATCATCAAAGCCTCCACCTTCATCTGCATAGCTCCTCAAAAAGAAAACGTCTGCTACAACGCCCTCTGACAAATGCAGCTATCAGAAATCAAACAGTAGTGTTCAACATTAAAGCTCCCCCACTGGCAGCATAGTCTGATGTCTGCCTGCAGGCTAGGAGAGAAATTAGCCTTGACACCTTCTTAAAATCCTCCTCCTTCTTCGCTCTTTGAAAGCCACAACCCAGACATCACCGGGAGTTTCACATTTTGTCGTCAGGGCTGAAGCACAGGTTCCTCCACCTTCGTCTGACTCACAACGACTGCTCTCCGGACAAATCGGCGCAGCTCCCGCCTGCTGTCTTTCAACATGAATGGCATACAATTGTTCATTGTTACGCCCGCACATAGCGCTGCTGAGCCACCTGATTACAGAGCCAACCTGTCGTTAAAAAGCCAAAACAAGTGGGAGCAGGTTTCTGTGTGACTGCATGAGGAAATCAAGTTTACCATGACAGGTTTTACAGGGTCTGGGGGGCTAATCAAACTGATGCAGGGTTAGCGGAGTGCAGGCATGTGGGATGTTTAAGCTGCTTTAGTGATGGAAGAGTTAACCGCAGCACCAAAAACCTTCTTACACCCACAAGAATAAATACAGGCTAATATTCATACCGACAATTCCTTACACTACTTCCTCTTCTATTAACTCGCAGACAGTGTTATATATTATAGCATCTTATAAATATTTTTCTTAAAATGAATGGTTTCTGTTTTGTTCTTAGATGATTACTGATATGTTTCAGTCAATTTTTAAATTCAGCTTTCTCAGGATTTAACATCTTAAAAAAAGGCATTATTTTGCTTTTCTTTGTAACATATTGCAGTATGGCACCATGCCGTTTTAAAAGAAAAAAGAGCAAAAAGGTCACTTTGGTCTTTAATTTAAAAAAAGCAAATTTCAAGGTTTCTTGGAAAATACTAAGATGTTACTCTAATATTTTAATCAAACAACAAATTGTAGAAATAATTTAATGTCAAGTAGGGCTGGGCAATATATCGAGATTTTCAGATATATCTAGACTTTGTCACATCCATCCATCCATTTTCTGAACCGCTTAATCCAAGTGGGTCGCGGGTGTGCTGGAGCCTATCCCAGCTGTCAAGGGGCGAGAGGCGGGGTACACCCTGGACAGGTCGCCAGTCTG